>JAPYYJ010003805.1:0-11124 GCA_028533885.1 Nasua narica | reverse complement strand
TATAGATTTTGGATACTAACCCTTTATCTGATATGTCATTTGCGAATACCTTCTCCCATTCTGTCAGTTGTCTTTTGGTTTTGTTGACAGTTTCCTTTGCTGTGTAAAAGCTTTTGATCTTGATGAAGTCCCAGTGGTTCATTTTTGCCGAAAACAAGCTAATTTTAAAATAAATAAAATGATAACTTATTTAATAATAACTTATTTAAAATAAGTTATTTAAAATAACTTAAAATAAGCCAAGGGTACCTGAGCTGTTCAATCAGTTAAGTGTCCGCCTCATGGTTTCAGCTTAGAGCGTGATCTCAGGGTTGTGAGATGGAGCCCCATGCTGGGCTCTCACTCACACATGTGCATGCTCCCCCTCTCTCTCTCTCTCTCTCTCAAACAAACAAACAATGAACCAAAGACCCTAACAGACACCTTGCCAGAGAATATATATGGCTGAAAAATGAACATATGAAAAGATGCTCCACAGCACACGTCATCAAGAAGATGCAAATTAAAATAGCAATGAGCTACCACACAACAATTAGAATGATTGAAATCCAGAATATGCATGATACCAAATGCTGGCAAGGTATGGAGCCACAGGACCTCTCATTCTTTGCTGGTGGGAATACAAAATAGTACCGCCACTTTGGAAAACAATCTAGTGATTTCGTGCAAAACTAAGTATGCTTTTGGAATATGATCCAGCTATCACAAAGGAATTGAGAACTTATGACTACACAAAAACCTATACACAGATGTTCACAGAAACTTTGTTCATAATTGCCAAAACTGGAAGCCACCAAGTTGTCTTTCAGTAAGTGAATGATTAAATAAACTATGGTACATCCAGTCAATGGAATATTATTGAGTGCTAAAAAGAAATGAAAAGACATGGAAGAACCTTAAATACATATCACTGAGTGAAAGAAGTAAGTCTGAAAAGTCTACACACCATATGATTCCACCAGTATAACATTCTGGAAAAGGCAAAGCTATGGAGACAGTAAAAAGATCAGCAGTTGTCGGGAGTTGGGGAAGAAAAAGAGTGGAGCACAGGGGATTTTTAGGGCAGTGAAACATCTATGTGATACTGTAACGGTTGATAAATAACATTATGCATTTGTCAAAGCCAAAAAGAAAGTGTACAACACTTTCACAAAGTGTTCACACTTTTTTACAGTGATGAACCCTTATATAAACTATAGACTTTAGTTAACAATAATGTATTAATATTGGTTTATCAGTTGTAACAAATGAACCACACCAATGCGTGTTGTTAATAAAAGGGGGGACTGAGGAGGGGAGAGAAATATATGGGAATCTCTGTTCTTTCTGCTCTTTTTTCTGTAAACCTAAAACTTCTTTTTAAAAATAAAGTCTCTTAGGGTGCCTGGTTGGCTCAGTTGATAGAGCATGCAACTCTTTTTTTTTTTTTTTTTGAAAGATTTTATTTATTTATTTGACAGAGAGAGATCACAAGTAGGCAGAGAGACAGGCAGAGAGAGTCGGAAGCAGGCTCCCTGCTGAGCAGAGAGCCCAATGCGGGGCTCGATCCCAGGACGCTGAGATCATGACCAGGGTCGAAGGCAGAGGCTTAAACAGCTTATCCACCCAGGCACCCCAGAGCATGCAACTCTTGATCTTAGGGTTGTGAGTTCAAGCCCCACAGTGAGTGTAGAGATTACTTTAAAAATATAATTTTAAAAATTAAGTCTCTTATTTTTTTTTAAAAAAAGGCACTAAACATAATAGGAAAGAGGTCATTCAGACTCGTTACAATTTAAAACCTCTCTTCATCATGGGACGCCTGGGTGGCTCAGTCAGTTGGGCATCTGACTCTTGATTTTGGTTCAGGTTATGATCTTGGGGTCATGGGATTGACCCTCATGGGATCGAGCCCTACTGAGCAGAAAATCTGCTTGTTCGCCCATTGCTCCTCTCCACCTCACTCTCTCTCTCGCAAATGAATAAATAAAATCTTAAAAAAAATAAAACCTCTATTTATCAAAAGAAACCATTAAGAGAATGAAAAGACAAGAAGCAATGTGGGAGAAGATACTTTACATGGATAAATCACACAAAGGACTATTTCCAGGCCATATAAAGATCTCTTATAAATCAATAAGAAAAAATTGACAGACTCAATTATTTTTAAGAAAGGATAAAAGATATGAATAGATTTCTTATAAAAAAGAATATCCAAATGTCCAATGACCATGAGAAGGTGCTCAATATCATTAGTTACCAGGAAAAGGCAAATTGAAAACAAAACAAGATATCACACCCCAGAATAGGTAAATTTTAAAAGGTTGACAATAGTGAGGATATAGACTGCTAGAAACTCTTACAATGCTGTGGGACTGCAAATTGCCAAAACTACTTTGGGAATTTCGTTGCCAGTAAAGTTAAGCATACACCCACTCTATAACTCAGCAATTCAACCCCTAGGAGTAAATCCAAAAGAAATGCAAACATATGAGCACAAAAAAATAGTTACAAAAATATTCTTAGTACATTATTCTTAATAGAATCAAGGGGCACCTGGGTAGCTCAGTTGGTTAAGCCTCTGCCTTGGACTTAGGTCATGTTCTCAAGCTCCCTGCTTGGCAAGGAGCCTGCTTTTCCCTCTCCCTCTGCCTGCTACTCCCCCTGCTTGTTCTCTTCTCTCCCTCTCTGTCAAATTAAATAAAGTCTTAAAAAAAAGAATCAAACTAGAAGCTACCCAAATGTCCATTAACAATGGAATGGATAAATAAAGTATATGAATAATGCAATCCTCTACAGCAGTGAAGAAAACTATTTCTATGCATAACAACATGGTTGAATTTCTTTTTTTAAAATATTTTATTTATTTATTTGACAGAGAGAGAGAGAGAGTCACAAGTAGGCAGAGGCAGGCAGAGAGAGAGGGGGAAGCAGGCTCCCTGCTGAGCAGAGAGCCCGATGCGGGGCTCGATCCTAGGACCCTGAGATCATGACCTGAGCCAAAGGCAGAGGCTTTAACCCACTGAGCCACCCAGGTGCCCCAACATGGTTGAATTTCAAAAATGTAACATTTAGCAATAAAAAGAGTACCTACTATATAATCTGGTTTATTTCAAGTTCAAAAATAGGGACAACTAATTTATGGCAAGAGAAATCTGTGTGGTGGTTACCTTTGGAGGATGGGAAAACAAAGTAGACCTTTGTAATGTTAGTAATGATCAATATCTTGCTTTGTGTGATAATCAAGCTATAAACTTAAGATTTGTGCCCCTTCCAGTCGATATGTTTAATTTAAGTAAGTAAAACTAAAGATATATGGTTGCCTAAATCAACCAACCATAAATTACAGCCATGAGCTGGGGTGCCTGGGTGGCTCAGTGGGTAAAAGCCTCTGCCTTCGACTCGGGTCATGATCTCAGGGTCCTGGGATTGAGCCCCACATCAGGCTCTCTGCTCAGCAGGGAGCCTGCTTCCGACTCTCTCTGCCTGCCTCCCTGCCTACTTGTGATCTCTCTCTCTCTGTCAAATAAATAAATAAAATCTTTTTTTTTTAAAAAAAGCCATGAGCCATAAAAATTCCTAGCTTACATTTAATCTTATCATTGTAATAAAGAGAATTACTTCTTCGACATAACCGTTCAGATGGGGTCACCATATGTGAATCTTGAAACTAACGTGTAATAACCTTTAATTTCTAAGAGGCCAAGCTATCATTCCTGTCTCTAAGGTAAATGGCAAGAACCTCCTCATACTAAAATTCACTCTTTCTATAGACAGTCCAATATCACCCAATGCCCAACAAATTATTAATAATAATAGCTAATATTTTAGGGACTCTTACTATGGGCCAGTACCATACTGAGTACTGTATATGCATATATTTGCGTTCTTAAGTCTGCCATTAACCCTAAGAGAGGCATTATTAAGCTACTTTACAGATGAAAAGTAGGTTGAGAAAATGTAATAAATGTTCCTCAGGTCATTGAATCAGTGAGCATCCTTAGTTACATTTTTTTTTAAGATTTTATTTATTCATCTTACAGAGAGAGAGAGAGGCAGAGGGAGAAGCAGACTCCCAGCTGAGCAGGGAGCCCAATGCAGGACTCCATCCCAGGACACTGGGAATCATGACCTGAGCCAAAGGCAGACGCTTAACCGACTGAGCTCCCCAGGCACCCCATCCTTAGTTAATCCCAAAGCAGCCAAATGTTTGGTTTAAGCAAAAAAGAATGTATTAAAAGGTCATTGTATAACTCCTAGCATTGCCACCAATGGTGAGTTGGGGCCTCTGCAGTCGTGAATAGTGTCCCAAATCAAGTCACGGAAAGTTAATGCCCAGCTCGGGACAATGCGATCCACTCCACCAGCCAGGAACCCAGACACAGCCATCAGCAGAACCGCCGCTGCTCTGCCAGAGCTTGCTGTGTCCTCTGCCACTGTTGCACCGAGGATGACTCTCAGTTTCCACTGCACGGATCCCATTAAGAGCACACAATTCACGCCGAAGGGCGAAAAAGAATGATATGTACACACTTCTGAAATGAGAAGTCCAAGGGTGGCGAGCAGGGATTTGAGCCCAGTGGGCTTGGCTCCAGCAGCCAGGCTCTGACCTACTAGGTTAGGCTGCCTGCAGATGGGTGATATTACTTTACCATTTGAAGAACCAGGTGAGGCACGCAAGTCTAAAAACACCCCACAACACTTCATGCCACCATATCATGTCCATCAGAAAGCTTCAACAATTTCTTGCTTGACTAATTTAGAAAGACAGCATAAAACCACTCATATGTAAATTGGGCTTCTAAAATCACCAACTGCTTTTATAAAGGCAAGTATAGAAGGCCTGGTATGACAGCTCAAGAGTCCCCATGTGGGGCCATGTGGCCGCATGCTGACTCTGATGGGTGGTGGAGAAGGGGGGCCACTTCTGAATCACCAAGACCACATCCTGCCCCTCCCTCATTTTTTCCCCTGGAAGCTGCCCATCAGTCTTCCTGCTGAGATCTCCACCCAGGCATGAGGCTCAGGTATTTGCAGCAAATGTCTGTGAAGCTAAGAAGTCCCATTTTCCAGGAACATTTGGCCCTGGTTCTTTCAGTGGCGTCTGTGTGTGAAGTTGGCTATGACTAAGTGTGAAACCGATAGTCTGTGCATGAGGACTCTGGGCTCAATTCTTGTCATTTCTTATTTCTCACTGTGTTGTGGGGGGCACAACTGAACATCTAACATCACATATACTCGCCTTGGACAAATTTTTTTAGCTTATTTAAGCTAAAAGATAAGTCATAATCTGAACACATGATGCTAACTAGATAATGACTTGGGAGAAATGTGTTCTTCCTGAAAATTGTGCCGTAGATACATATTCATTATAGCCAAAGACCAAGCAGGCATTTCATCCTGCTCTGATTCATCTTACAAAAATGTGTGGTAAGCAATTCAAAACTCTCCCTCATTTACTTTCAAATAAAGAACAAGAGGAAAAGTCTTCTTCTTCTTCTTCTTTTTTTTTTTTTTTTTTGGTAAAGGCAATTTAGTAAAATTAGTATCTGTTGGGGCTTTTTTTCTGTTTTGTTTTGTTTGGGGGTTTTTTTTTTTGGCTTCCAGTGAAGACAGGAGTAGGAGTAGGATTACAAAGGCTGAGGTAGTCAGTATATGGAGGAATTTGAATGTGGAGGAGTCTGACCTTTATTCTGTAGGCAGGAAGAAATTCATACCGGTCTTTTTCACCTAATTTATTTTTAACAATTTTTAAGTCAAGTACAACAAACAGAAAAGTAAATTTAGTTTAGAAAATGATAAAGCAAAATCTGTTGCAACCACCACAGGTGACAGGGTGGGGGAGGTGGTAGCTAATAGAGTTGACCCTCAAACAATGCTGGGGTTCAGGTACTGATCACCTTTCCCCAAGCCCCCACTCCCCGCACAGCCAAAAATCCGAGTGTAACTTTTGACTCCCCCAAACCTTAACTACTAATCGCCTACTGTTGACCAGAAGCCTTACCAATAATAGTCAATTAACACCTATTGTGAATGTTATAGGTATTATATAGTGTATGCTTACAACAAAGTAAGCTAGAGGAGAGAAAATTAAGAAAATCATAAGGAAGAGAAAACACATGTATAGGAATGTACTATATTGAAAAATATCCACATATAAGAGAACCCATGAAGTTCAAACCTGTGTTGTGCAAGGGTCAATAGTACTATGGTGGTAATCGTTTTGCAATTTATAAGTATATTGAATCAACACATTGTACACTTTATAGAGTGTCACAGATTAATTATATCTCAGTAAAGCTGGGGGAGAAGAGAAATAGGAGACTGCCAGCTCCTCAGAAAGTTCTCTAGTGGCAATTTTTAAAAATTATGATAATAGAGACAAAGCATAAAGCATATATGTTCAGCTTAACATGTTATCCTCATCAAGGTCAAAAAGTCCAAGATCAACAGCATCCCAGAGGTTCTCCTGAAATCACCTCCCTAATCACAACTCCCCTCTTCACTGATCTAAGGAAATCTCTACCCTAACATCTGGAATTGTCATTTATTTTGTTTTTCTTTATGATTTTACTACCTAGCTATGCATCTCTAAATAACATACTTTAATTTAGCTTTTCTTGAATTTTGTTTAAATGGAATCATACTCTGTTTTCTTTGATTTTTGCTTCTTTTGCCCAAGAATATTTTTTGAGAGTCATTCATGTCAGTGTTTGTATTCTACAGTCCATTCACTTTCTTTATTGTAAATATTCTATTGCATGAATATATCACAAATTGTTTATCCATGCTATATTAGACATTTGGGTTGTTTCCAGCTTGAGGCTGTTACAAACAATGCTGTGTGTGTGTGTGTGTGTGTGTGCGTGTGTGTAAGAGAAAAAAAGGATTAGGAAGATCTATCTAGCAGTAGTGTGTAAGTTGAACTCAGATACAGAGAGAAGGATCAGGGAATTCAGTTGGGCTCATCAGTCATAGAAGACTAACACTGGAAGTTGATGATTAACAGAAGGAATAAGAGACAATAGATTCATGGCAGGAGTTTACCAAGTAAAAGTTACACTTATTTAAAGTTTTCATAGGGACTGCTATATTTCCTTTTTAAAGGCTTTATCCAAAAAAAAAAAAAAAAAGCTTTAGCAGTATATACTCTCACCAAAGGATTACGTATGAATGAGAATGCCCATTCTTCTGCATTTTTGCCAACTTTAGATATTATCCACCTTTTTAAACATTTGCCAAGGGGCACTTGGGTGTCTCAGTTAGGTAAGCATTTGACTCTTAATTTTGACTCAGGTCATTATCTCAGGGTCATGAGATCAGACCCCTTGTCAGGCTGCCTGTTTGAGACTTTCTCTCTCTTTCCTTCCGCCTCTGCCACTGCTCACATGCCCGCACGCACACTCTGTCTCTGTCTCTCTTTCTAAAATAAATAAATAAATGAATAAATAATCTTTAAAAATCTTTGCCAAAATTATAAGGAAAATTTTAATTTTTTTTAATTTTGAAAATTTAAATTATTTTACCTTTTATTTTCTTAATTTTTTTTTTAAGATTTTATTTACTTATTTGACAGAGAGAGATCACAACTAGGCAGAGAGGCAGGCAGAGAGAGGAGGAAGCAGGCTCCCCGCTGAGCAGAGAGCCTGAAGCGGGGCTCGATCCCAGGACCCTGGGATCATGACCTGAGCCGAAGGCAGAAGCTTTAACCCACTGAGCCACCAGACGCCCCTATTTTCTTAATTCTTAATGAGTTTCAGCATTTTCTTACATTTTTCCATCAGACTGTTTTATTTTGTATATGAATTTCCTGTTTATATCTTTTGCCCATTTTTTTATCAGCTGCTCCTTGACTTTCTTTTTGATTTGGGGCAACTCAATAAATTTTGAATATTAATACTTTTATAATCTATATTGTAAATATATTTACCTATCTGTTGTCTTTTTGTTTACAGTGTTTTTTGCTATACATAAATTTTTCATTTTTGATGTGTCAACTTGGCTAGGCTATAGTATCCAGTTATTCAATCAAATACTAATCTTGGTTTTGCTGTAAATTTTGTAAAATTACATTTTGCAGATGTAATTAAAACCCCTAGTCAGTTGACTTTAGGTAAGGTGCATTATCTTGGATAATCTGGGTAAACCTGATTTAATCAGTTGAAAAGTCTTAAAAATAGAACAGAGGCTTTTCCCAAAAGAAGATATAGTTCCAACCTATCTATGATAATCACTTCCCGAGGACGTGCCCTGCTTATTTAAGACTTCCTTAACCAGCCCCAACATCACATCAATCTATCTAATATTTTTATTTATTTATTTTTCCCTATTGGCTCTGCTTCTCAGGTTGAACCCTGACTAGTACTAGTACAGTATAATATTTTTACATAGCCAGTCTACCAGCCTTTTCTCATTTGTAACATCCAGGTTTCATGTCTTGCTGAGGTAGCTTTTATACAAAGATGTATGCAAATCATGTTCATGCAGCATTGGCAGTAATGGCTAAAAACTGAAAAGTTCTCCTTCATTCCCCTTTACTGAACTTTCTCCATCTAAACGCACCTATTGTCAATAAGATGGGAATATATTTGTCCAGCCTACATTTTATTTTATTTACATTCAATTAATTAACATACAGTGTATTATCAGTTTCAGGGATAAAGTTCAGTGATTCATCTGTTGTGTATA
The DNA here is from genome assembly GCA_028533885.1 of Nasua narica. Classification (NCBI taxonomy): domain Eukaryota; kingdom Metazoa; phylum Chordata; class Mammalia; order Carnivora; family Procyonidae; genus Nasua; species Nasua narica. Next base: position 2,457 of record JAPYYJ010003805.1, on the reverse strand, counting down.
ACACCCAGTGCTCATTACATCTTCTGCCCTCCCTAATGCGCATCACCCAGTTACCCCATCCAGCCACACCCCTCCCCTCCAGCAACCCTCAGTTTGTTTCCTATGGCCAAAAATCTCTTATGGTTTGTCTCCCTTTCTGATTTCATCTTGTTTTATCTTTCCCTCCCTTCCTCTATGCTCCTCTATTTTGTTTCTTAAATTCCACCTATGAATGAAATCATATGATAATTGCCTTTTTCTGATTGACTTATTTAGTTTAGCATAATACCCTCTGGTACCATCCATGTCATTGCAAATGACAAGATTTCCTTTTCTTTTTTTTTTTTCTTGATGGCTGAGTAACATTCCAGTGTGTGTGTGTGTGTGTGTGTGTGTGTGTGTGTGTGTGTGTATCTATATATACACACACCACATCTTTTTTTTTTTAAGATTTTATTTATTTATCTGAGAGAGAGAGAGAGTAAGAGAGAGCATGAGAGGTGAGAAGGTCAGCAGGAGAAGCAGACTCCCCATGGAGCTGGGAGCCCGATGCAGGACTCAATCCCGGGACTCCGGGATCATGACCTGAGCCAAAGGCAGTTGCTTAACCAACTGAGCCACCCAGGTGCCCGCAAACACCACATCTTTATCCACTCATCTGTCGATGGACATCTGGTCTCATTCCATAGTTTGGCTATTGTGGACATTGCTGCTATAAACACTGGGGTGCAGGTACTCCTTTGGATCATTACATTTGTATCTTTGAGGTAAATACCCAGTAGTGCAATTGCTGGGTCATAGGGTAGCTTTGTTTTTAACTTTCTAAGGAAACTTCATACTGTTTTCCCAGCCTACTTTTTATGTAAAAAACTGATAGCCGTGTGTGTGTGTGTAAAAGTCTGTAAGTGAACCAGAGGATTATACTCCAATTTAGTGACAATAATTATCTGTAGATGGGGAAGGGTTGGTAGAGAGAAGTGAAAGAGGACTTTCAGAACTTTTGTACTTTTGATTGTCCAAATCTTATACAATGAGAATCTTGTATTTAATTTGGGTGATTTTTTTTAACAATCTTAACCATTTGTAAGCACAGTTCAGTGCTGTTAAATACATAGGGTGGTGATTTTAAAGGGTAAAAAAAAAAAAACTACAAAAGTTATCAACAATGACTACAAGATTTTAAAGTTCAGTGACCAGGAAATGACTCCATTGAGATAAATAAATATGCCAAAAGCAAGCTGGTTTATTGCAAGCATTACCAACTTCAAAGCCTTTAAATAACTGGCTTAAATGCAGAATAGAAGAAATATGCAGAATATAAATATATAAATGTAAATATAAAAATATAAAAAATGCAGAATAGAAAGTTTAAATGTGGTGTCTGCCTAGAGAGCACACTCTTGGCCTAAATTTCAAAAGCCTATATACCTACAGGCCAAATTTGGCTTATAATCCATATGTATATCACTTTTGCAACTGTATAGGAAAAAGTAGCCATATAAAGGTAGAAAACACAGAAGCAGTAAAAATGAATGTTTCTGTGGAAAAAAAATCAAAGTACTCACAAAATAAAAGGATGTAAAATATAAAAAATTTTACCTAAAATGGGGAAGAGAGGAGTAAATAATAGGTTCAAACTTAATGACCATCAAATTAATATAGACTGCTATATTAATAGCAGGAGGGGTTATATACAAACCTAATTATAACTATACATGCAAAGGATAAAGAGAAAGAAATCCAAATATATCACTAAAGAAAATCAGCAAACCATGAAATAGAGAAAGACAAGAAGGGATCAGAGAAAATCTTTGGAAACAACCACAAAATAAATAATAAAATAACAATAAATACATATATTATTAGTTAATTACTTTGAATGTAAATGGATTAAATGCTCCAATCAAAAGACACAGCATGACAGAATTGATAAAAAATTAAGACCCATCTATATGCTGCCTACAAGACACTTATTTTAGACCTAAAGTCACCCGCAGATTGAAAGTGAGAGAATGGAGAACCATCTATCATGAAAATGGCAAAAGAAAGCCAGAATAACAATACTTATATTCGATAAAATGAACTTTAAACCAAAAACTGTAATAAAAGACAAAGAAGAGCACTATATAATAATAATTAGGACACTCCAGCAAGATTTAACAACTGTAAGTAGTTATGCACCCTATGTTGGATTAGTAACAAACATAAGGAACATATAATTGATAATAATTGATAATTGTAATAATAATTGATAATAATATAATAATAGTACAAGACTTTAGCAGAACACTTACATCAATGGAGAGATTAAACAAAAAATCTACAAGGAAAAACGACACAGGGTTGCAGAATGGATAAAACGACAGGACCCATCCATATGCTGTCTACAAGAGACACACTTGGAACCAAAAGATGCATCCAGACTGAAAGTGAAAGGATGGAAAACCATCTTTCATGCCAATGGACCTCAAAAGAAAG
>JAPYYJ010003804.1:0-11125 GCA_028533885.1 Nasua narica | reverse complement strand
AAGATTTTATTTATTTATTTATTAGGAAAGAGAGAGAGTGAGAGAGAGCATGAGAAGGGAGAAGGTCAGAGTGAGAAGCGGACTCCCCATGGAGCTGGGAGCCCGATGTGGGACTCGATCCCGGGACTCCGGGATCATGACCTGAGCTGAAGGCAGTCGCTCAACCAACTGCGCCACCCAGGGGCCCAGGACCATAATATTTTTTTTTTCATTTTTCATTTATATTTTTCTCTTCTTATGTATTTTTCTGTTAAAAAGCAGGCAAAAATTAAAAAACCATATATTATTTGTTTTCATTTAGAATGCATTAGTTTTCGGGCACCTAGTGGCTTAGTTGGGTAACTGCCTTTGGCTCAGGTCATGATCCCAGAGTCCTGGGAGGAGCCCCGTGTCAGGCTCCCTGCTCAGCAGGGAGCTTCTCCCTCTGTCCCTCCCCCTGCTCATTCTCTCTCTCTCACTGTCTCTCAAACAAATAAATCTTAAAAAAAAAAAAAAAAGAGTGCGTTAGTTTTTAAGTAAGCATAGTCATGACAAGGATGTTCTGTCTCTTTTAGGATTCAAGTATTTACATGAGATAGAAGGAGAAAGATTTTTGCTGTGGTAAGAGATGAAGGTTGAGAGAATGAGGGAAAGGAAATATTGTTAAAGGTAAATGTATAGATATGAGAGAGATTGCTTATAGCTAGTAATTTACACTTTAGGGAGTGGAAAAACAAAGATCACTCTGCCTTTGTAGACACCCTGAAGGGCAAGAAAAGGACTTATAGGTGTAGATACAACTTGAAAATGTTCTTGGGGGACCTGGGTGGCTCACTCAGTTGGTTAAGCTTCTGCCTTCAGCTCATGTCATGATTCCAGAGTTCCAGGATCAAGCCCCGAGTCAGGCTCCCTGCTCAGAGGGAGTCTGCTTCTCTCCCTCTGCTCCTTGCACCCCCCACACTCATTCTCTGTCTCTCTCTCGATCACCCTCTCTCAAATAAATAAAAATCTTCAAAAAAAAAAAAAAAGGAAGAAAATGTTCTTTACTTCAGCTAGCAGATCGTGACAGTAAAGCTTGGTTTCCACAGGTAGAGGAGGAAAGAAGACAGCTAGTTTTACGTATGGGCTGTTCATAAAATTCAGTTATCTAAGGAATTTCCTGTTTAGTTCTTGGCTATATTGTTTATTTTGAGTTTAGCTCTTTTAAATAATTAACTTTTTCTTTTAAAGCTGAATATGTTTATTTCCATTTTAAGGAAACTTCATCCATGGCATAAGTCAGTGATGGCAAATGGGTTTCATATCACATGTCAACTCCTGGAGTGATTAGTTAAGAGTTTTTAGACTTTAGAGGAAGACTAATATAATCAACAGTGTCTTTTTAGCTCCTTGGAGAAATGCTGGCCATTTGTCTTTTAGTTTATAATCCATTTTGTATGATCCTTGGAACATACTAAAGCTGTTGGTAGTAATTCAGTTAAAGTATAAAAAAAGAAGGAGGGAGACCAATTATTGGATACTAACCTTATAGACTGAAATAAACAACAGCAGCAAATCTTGTGTAGACTTTACTTTTAAATTCAGTGGCCTGTAGAGGAAATTAACTATAACTGTGTTTTCAGTAAAGTAGCTGGAGTCCACATGTGGCTATTGGGCACTTTTTAAAATGTGGCTGTTTGAAAATTAATTTTTAAATTTCACTTAATTATTTTAAATATAAATTAAAAATGGAAACTGTAAAATATTTTCTGTTAAGCACAACTTTATTGTTTTGGTAGGACTACATTTTACTTTAAGAATTGCATTGGAACGGGGCGCCTGGGTGGCTCAGTGGGTTAAAGCCTCTGCCTTCGGCTCAGGTCATGATCTCTAGGTCCCGGAAACGAGCCCTGCATCGGGCTCTCTGCTCAGCAAGGAGCCTGCTTCCACCTCTCTCTCCGCCTGCCTCTCTGCCTGCTTGTGATCTCTGTCTCTCTGTCAAATAAACAAATAAAATCTTAAAGAAAAAAAAAGAATTGCATTGGAACATTCATGGGAGGTTTTCTGTCTAAGCCTGTAAGTGGCACCCATTTCAACTCTGTCATTCCATTGACAATATTTAGTTTTTTGACCATGTGATTAGGGAAGCTAGAAAATAAAGTATAATTTTATGCTCCAGAGGAAGGGAGAATAGATTTTAGTGCAAAGCTAGTCTTTCCTACTCTTGTGAAAGAAAAGTGTACAACTTGTACACTGAAAACAAAAAGGCAGATGACACTCTAAAATTCAATGGATGACTGAAAATAACCCAAGTATCACTCAAGGTTCAATCTGCCTAGTTTGGTAAATATACTAAGAATAGAAGTACTTCCTCAGGTACATAAAGAGCATATACATTCATAAAGGTCAGATGCTCAAAAAGCCAGTGCAATAGAGCAAGAAAAAGTAGAAGATATACAGATTAGAAAGTAAGAAGTAAAATCATCTTTCATGATTGTCTCTGTAGAATAGCCTACAAAATCTACAAAAAAGCTACTGCAGCAAATAATTTAGTAGTGTTGCAGGATTACAAGGTCAGTATTCAAAAATCAGTTGTACTTCTATAAGCTTGTAATGAATAATTGGCAATTGAAATGATAAAAACAGTACCATTCATGATAGCATCAAAAACATGAAATTTATAGGGATAAATTTAATAAAACGTTTGCAGTTGGTACACAAAACTTTTTAAATTCTCTCAGCAAAATTTTTTAGATGACCTAAATAATGGGAGAGGGTTATTGTGTTCACAGCTGGAAGATGCAGTATTCTTAAATGGCAGTTTTCTCCAAATTGATTTATAGATGCAGTGTAATTCCAGTCAAATTTTCAACAGGCTCCTCTGTGGAAATTGACAAACTGATTCTAAAATTACATGAAAGTGCAAAAGACTTAAAAATATCTAAAACAATCTTGAAAAAGAAAAATCTGGGAGCCTTCAGTACCTGTCTTCAAGAGTTACTAAAGCTATAGTAATCAGTACAGTGTGGTACTAGATGAGGATCATCCATTTAACAGTGGAACCCGAAAGAGACTCATGTTTATGCAGTCAATTGATTTTTGAGTAAGTGCCAAGACAATTCATTGAAAAAAAGGGTGATTGGGGCACCTGGGTAGCTCAGTCATTGGGTGTCTGCCTTCTGCTCAGGTCATGATCCCAGGGTTCTGGGATCGAGCCCTGCATCAGGCTATCTGCTCAGCGGGAGGTCTGCTTCTCCCTCTCCCACTCCCCCTGCTTGTGTTCCCTCTCCCGCTGTGTCTCTCTCTGTCAAATAAATAAAATCCTTAAAAAAAATAGTTTCAGGGTTTCTTTTTTTTCCTCTTTGAATTATTCTTGTCTTAAAGATAAATCCCATTAAGAATGAACAGTCAGGGGGCACCTGGATGACTTAGTCAGGGAAGCGTCCAACTCTTGCTCAGGTTATGATCTCAGGGTGGTGAGATGTGCCCCTCATTGCTCCACACTGGGTGTGGAGCCTGCTTTAGTTTCTCTCCCCCTTTTACCTCTGCCCCTCCCTGACCCCCTCTAAAAAAAAAAAAAGAATGAACAATCAAATTATTGTGCTTTGATGTCCCTTTTTATTTCCTCTTTGGTTATGTCACTAATTGGGCACACAGGCCCATTTGATTAATTTTACATTTAATTTTGGATAATTCTTTAAAATTTATTTATTTATTTATAAGATTTTATTTACTTATTTGACAGAGAGAAAGAGATCACAAGTAGGCAGAGAGGCAGGCGGAGACAGAGGGGGAAGCAGGCTCCCCGCTGAGCAGAGAGCCCGATGCGGGGCTTGATCCCAGGACCTTGAGTTCGTGACCTGAGCTGAAGGCAGAAGCTTTAACCCACTGAGCCACCCAGGCGCCCCTAATTTTTTAAAATTTAATTTTGTTGTATAATTGTATAAATTATTTGCATAGTTCTAAAAACAAATCTATAATAAAACAAGGTATGTTTAAAGAATGTTAGCTATGCTCTGTCCAACCTGTTTAACCCCTCACCTTAAATGTAATTATTTTTTAATTTTTATTTTTAAAAAGATTTTATTCATTAGCAGATGAGTGAGGGGGAGGGGCTGTGGGAGAAGGAGGAGCAGATTCCCTGTTGAGCAGGGAGCTTGATGTGGGCTTGGTACCAGGGCTGGGAGATCATGACCTGAGCTGAACACTTAACTGACTGAGGCACCCCTAAATGTAATTATTATTATTTTTTATGTTATTTATTTATTTGAGAGCGAGCGAGAGAGAGTGTGTGTGTGAGAGAGAGAGAGTGAGCAAGCACAAGTAGGGGGAGCTGCAGAGGAAGAAGGAGAAGCAGATTCCTCATTAAGTAGGGAGCCTGACGTGGGGTTCGATCCCAGGACCCTGAGATCATGACCTGAGCGGGAGGCAGACATTTAACTGACTGAGCCACCCAGGCACCCCTATATATAATTATTTTTTTAAAAATCTTATGCTTGAGGGGCACCTGGTGGCTGAGTTGGTTAAGTGTTGAACTTTTGGTTTCTGCTTGGGTCCTGACCTCAGGGTCCTGGGATTGAGTCCTCTGTTGGGCTCCATGTACAGCGGGAGTCTGCTTTCCCTTTTCCTCTGTCCCCCACCTCGTTCACTCTCTCAATCTCTAAAATATATAAATAAGTCTTAAAAGAATTAGTTTATTCTTCTTTCTTAAAAAATGTAAGCATAGGGGCTCCTGGGTGGCGCAGTTGGTTGAGCGACTGCCTTCGGCTCGGGTCGTGATCCCGGAGTCCCGGGATCGAGTCCCATATCGGGCTCCCAGCTCCATGGGAAGTCCGCTTCTCACTCTGACCTTCTCATGCTCTCTCTCTCTTTCCAAATAAATAAATAAATAAATAGATAAATAAATAAATAAAATCTTAAAAAAAAATGTAAGCATATATTTTCGTATCTTTCCCCATTTCTTAAATGGTAGCATTCCAGAAACATTTGTTTTTCCATCTTGTGTTTTTCACCTTAGCAGTAATCTGGAGATCACAGTGTAGTGGTAATAATGACATTCTTTATTGCGGCAGTATAGTACTCCATTGTTTAGAGAGCTCATAATTTATTCAATCATCTATTGATGATTATATGGGTTGTTTCCAGTCTTTGACTATCATAAATAGTGCTATTGTGAATAACTGCATTATATATTTTTGCCAGTGATTCTTTGAGGTAGATTCCTAAAATCAGATTACTGGGACTGAAAATAAATTGGTATGTAATTTTGCTGGTTATCACCAGCAATGTATCAGGGAGTCTTTTAAAAGAATTTATTTATTTGGGGAAAAAACAAACAGGCTCGTGTGTGAGGGGAGGGAGAGAGGCAGAGAGAGGGGAAGAGAATCCTCAAGCTGACTCTTCACTGGGCATAGAGCCCAGCAATTCCAGGACCCCAAGATCAAGCAGAAATTAAGAGTTGGCAGCTTAACCGATGAGCCACCCAGGTGCCCCCGCGTTTCTTTTGTTTTCTTTCTTTCTTTTTCTTTTTTAAAAGATTTTATTCATTTGACAGAGAGAGAAAGAGACCACAAGCAGGGGGAGGGGCTGAAGGCAGATGCTTAACCAACTGAGCCACCCAGCTGCCCCTGCATTTCTTTTTTTAAAGTGAATGAGATTGAATGTCTTTTCAAATGGTACTGCCTTTTTTGTGAACTGATAGATCTCTATTTTTTTATTGATTCTTGATCTTTTTCATTTTTAGATTATATATGAATAATATTTACCCTTTATTTGTGATCTAAGTTGTTGCCCCATCCCCCTACACAGAATTTATCACTTGTCTTTGAACTTCGCTCTGAGCTTTGCTTTGAACTTTGCCTCTGAACTTTTCTCACCACCTGAATTCTGAGTTATGTATAGGACTTTGGGAAGAACAGGTAGTAAAGATTTGCTTTATAAAATTCACAGTAGGGGCACCTGGGTGGCTCAGTGGGTTGAGGCCTCTGCCTTCGGCTCAGGTCATGATCTCAGGGTCCTGGGATCGAGCCCTGCATCGGGCTCTCTGCTTGGCGGGGAGCCTGCTTCCCCCTCTCTCTCTGCTTACTTGTGATCTCTCTCTCTCTCTGTCAAATAAATAAATAAATAATCTTTTAAAAAAAACTTAAAATTCACAGTAGTTTTTACGGAGATGAGAGATGTGGTTATAATTGATAACAGGGAGATTGGAGTTGTGGTGTTGATTAATGTAAACAGGATTATAAGATGAAATGAAAATCCATTCCTATGGATGATCTGTGTCATTATTGATAGGTGTTGGGATTTTTTGTTAACATTCCTTAAGTAGAGCCTCTGGATGGTGAGCCAAGTTTCAACAAAAGACTGCAAGGGAAAGTGGAATAGAGAAGTTTATTACTCACAGGTCCTGGGGATACACAGTATGATGTCTCCAGGGGACACAGGGAGAGTTCAGTGGAGGATGTAAGGCAGTGAGCACCAGGTCTTGGGGTACATGCCTTTATTAAGATCCTCAGGTGCAGTGCTCTGCACATAATCCAGGGTAGTTCTGGATTGTTCAGTTCAAACTAAAAACAATAGGGTTTTGATAAGCTCCATGATGGTCTTAACTAAGGGGCACAAAAGGGGAAGGAGCTGGGAGACCGGAGAGATGGTTTATCACAAGGGGGTTTTAAGGAATCATATCTGGAACTTACATTTACTTGTGACCCTGAGGGTTGTTATCTAGGGTGTGCACTCGTAGGAGGTAGTGTCAATTGAAGGCCCTTGTAGGCCACTGAGCCACACAAAGTGGATGCTGAGGCAGCCATATTACAGAGTGGTTTAGCTAAACTCTCAACAGTGGGTTGGGAGCTTGCGGCTGGCATAAGGTCCTGAAGGTGTAATGTGATAAATTGGTGGTTTGAGAGGCTGTAGGTGACTCAGAACCAATTGTAATGTATGCCTCTGATGACAGCCACTTGGTGGCTCCTTTGGTGGACCTCACTGGATTGGCCACTCAAGAGACAGTGGGTCCCACCCAGCAGATAGGATTTCTGCCATGGCCTCACCAGTGTCCTGAAACTATCATCAGACTTACCTGATAAGGTTTTTGATTCAATTGGGTCTTTCCCTTAAAAAATGTAACTATAACTTTGCCTTTCTATGGAATATATGTTTAATGAATATTAACCTAAGAAGTATTGGTTTTTTTTTTGTTCTTATTTTCAGGCTGCAGACAAGAGAAAAGCTTTAGAAGAGACCAAAGCCTACACGACCCAATCCCTAGCTAGTGTTGCTTATCAGATAAATGCATTGGCCAACAATGTACTCCAATTGCTGGATATCCAAGCCTCTCAGCTTCGGAGAATGGAGTCTTCCATCAATCATATCTCACAGGTAACAGCTTGTGAAAGGCTTTACATTCACATTTAATCAGCTGGCAGAATAGAAGCCACATAGTCAAAGAAGTAGATGCCTGGAAATATGGATTCTTTACTCATCTTAATGACTGTAGTTATTTTAGGTTCAGCTTTGATTTTAGAATACCTACTCTTCTTTTTAAATTTTTTGTTTTTGTGGTAAAATATACATAACATAAAATTTACCATTTTAACCATTTTTAGTGTATGGTTCGTGAGTGTTAAGAATATTCATACTGTTGTATAACCATTACCAGTTATCCTACTGTTAAAGCCTTTTTTTGAGGTAAAATAAATTGCACATAATTAAAGCACATGATTTTATAAATTTTGATACATATACTATCCTGGAGACCATCATCACATTCAAGGTAACGAACACACTCCACCCCCAATTTTTTCATCCTTCTTTGTTATCCTACCTTTCTACCCCTGTTCTCAGACTCTCTGTCAATATGAATTAGTTGGTATTTTCTAGAATTAGAATTATATGCTATATACTGTGTTTTTTTGAGATTCATCCATGTTATTGTGTGTAAAAATATTTCACTCCTTTTTTTCCCCCCCACTCCTTTTTTATTGCCGAGTACTACTCCATTGTTCCACATTTTTTTTTAATCCATTCACATGTAGAAGAACATCTGGATTGTTTTGGGGTTTTGCCTATTACAAATAAAACTTCAATGAACATTTGTGTACAAGTCTTCATATGGCCGTATGCTTTTATTTCTCTTGTGTAAATTAAATACCTCTTGAGTGGAATGGTAGATAGGTTACATGGTAGATGTCTGTTTAACTTTGTAAACAAATTTATACTTGAATTATTTTCCAAAATGACTATACCATTTCATCTTCCTACTAGCACTGTATGAAAGTTTTAGTTGCCTCACATCACCCCCAGCACTTGATAATCAGTCTTTTTAGTTTCAGTTATTCAGTTAGGTGTTTTAGCCATTGTAATACTGGGGTTTTAGTTTCCATTTCCCTGGCGATTATTAATTATGTCGAGCATCTTTTCATGTGTCTGTAGGTTTTAGTATTTTTTGTATTTTTGTATTTTAGTATTTTTGCTCATTTTTTGTCTGATTTATTCCAAGTATATCATATTTTTATGCTATAGTAAATGGTATTTTTATAGCCTTAGCTTGATTGTTCATTTTTTGCTTGCATGTACAGAAATGCTTTTGATATTTATATACTTACTTTGTATCCTTGTTAAGGTCACTTAATAGTTATGGTAGCTGTTGTACAGATTTCAGTGGATTTTCTACATAGAGGATTATATAAATACAGTTTTAGTTTACTTTCTCTCCTTATCTCACCTCTCTGCTCTCCTCCCACTCCCTTGTCCTTCCTCCTTTTCTTTCCTTTCTGTTCTTTCTTTTTTCTTCTTTGCCTTATTGCACTAGTTTGATGCTTCAAGAAAATATTGAATAGGAGCAGTGAAAGTGAACATTGTTGTCTTTTTATTTTAGTAAGAAAGCATTTAGTTTATCGCTATTATGTGTATTATAGGTTTTTCAGAAATATGCTTTATGAGATTGAGGAAGTTGTCTTCTAAAGATGCAGTTTGCTGAGAGTTCCTACCAGGAGCAGATGATGGATTTTGTCAAATGCTGTTTCTGTGTCTGTTGAAATGTTTTTTTTTTTTTTTTGAATGTTAAACTAGCCTTGCCTTCCAGGGATAAACTCCATGTGACTGTGATGTATTCTCCATTTCATGGATTGTTAGACTTCAGTTGCTAAAATTTTGTTAAGAACTTTTGCTTCTGTGCTCCTGAGAGTTATTGTAATGTTTTTGTCTGGTTTTGGTGTCTCTGTAATGCTGGCTTTACAAATATGTTGGACAGTATTCCCTCCTTTTCACCTCTATGGAAAAGTGTCTGTTGCATTGATACTTGATACCTTTTAAATGTTTGTTAGAATTCACCGGTGAAGCCATCTGGGCTTGGGATTTTTCTTGGCAGGGAGGTTTTAGCTATATATTTAATGTCTTTGGTAGATACAGGGCTGTTCTCTTTATCTGTTTCTTCTTGAATAAGCTTTGCATTTTTCCAGTAATTTGGCCATTTCACCTGTGTTGTCATACTTATTTGCATAAGAGTGTTAATAACATTCCCTTTTTCTTTAAATATTTGTAGAATCTGTTATAATATCACATGTCTCATTCTTGATATTCTTTGGTGTCTTTTCTCTTTTTAAACTGATTAATATGGCTAGTTTATCAATTTTGTTGATCTTCTAAAAAAGTGCTCAGCTTTTGGTTTCATTAATTTTCTGTACCATTTTTCTGTTTTCTACTGTGTTGACTTTTATTTTTCTTTTTAAAGATTTTATTTATTTATTTGACAGAGAGCGAGAGATGACAGGTAGGCAGAGAGGCGGGCGGGAGGAGTGGGGAGAAGCAGGCTCCCTGCTGAGCAGAAAGCCCGATGCAGAGTTGGATCCCAGAACCCTGAGATCATGACCTGAGCTGAAGGCAGAGGCTTTAACCCACTGAGCTACCCAGGCACCCATTTTATTTGGTAGTTGATTATTTCTTCTTTTCCCTTCCTTGAAATTAATTTACTTATTTTATACTTTCTTAAAGTAAAAGCTGAGGTCTGAAAGCCTTTGTCTTTTCCTTATAGGTGTTTTAAGTGTTATAATTTTCCCTTGAAATAGTGTTATCTGTATCTCAAATTTAGATATGTTGTGTTTTCATTTTTATTCAGCTCGAAATAATTCTAATTTTCCTTTTTGGTTTCTTCTCTGGCCCAGAGGCTATTTGAAAATATTTCAAGATTTTCAAAGGATCTCTCTGCTATTGATTTCTAATTTAAATCTGCAGTAGTAAGAAAATATTATATCATATGACTCCTTTCAAATTTATTATAAATTGTTTTATAACCCAGAATATAGTCTCTCTTGGTAAATGTTTTGTGTGCACTTCGGGAGAATGTATAGTTTTGTTGCAGTTGGGTGGAATGTTCTGTAAACTCATCAGGTCAAGGTGGTTGATAATATTGTTCAATTCTTCTGTATCCATGCTGATTTTCTGTCTTCTTGTTTTAATTGTTGAGGAAGGTATGTTGTAATTTCTGACTCTAGTTTTTTATGTATTCTATTTCTCTTTGAATTTTATCATTTTTAATATATTTTGGAGCTGTATTATTAACAATACTGTAAATGCTTAGGTTTGTAATGTACTGTTGATGGATTTATCATTATGAAAGTATTTTTTTAAATCATAAACCTAGGTTTGACTGACTAGGCAGATGTAGTTTGTCCAGGCACTGTGGAGATGGAATAAGTTCATGCAGTAGAGGTGCTAACTGGATCAGTGCTCCGAGCTCTCACACTTTCTGTTCTCAGGCGTGCTTAACATCTAAAATTATTAAGAATGCAAGGGTTTTGGTTTATATGGGAAGATCTTCCAGTAAAGTACTTATTAACTTACTTAACATTAAACACAGCCATAAATATTAATACAAATAACGTTTCAATGAAAAATAACTCTTAACCCAAAACAAAAATATTTGTGAGAAGAGTGGTATTGTTTTTACATTTCTGCAGATCTTTTTAATGTTTTGTTTAAATAAAAGATAACTGGATTCTCATACCTATTTTTGCATTTAATCTGTTGTGATTTGTTGTTTTGGTTGAAATATATAAAGAAAGTCTGTCTGTCCTACGGATATATAATTAGAAAAGGTAGAATGTTGGAGACCCTGGGAATCTTGGACCATAGTTGGAGAACCGTTGCAATATGGGGTTATTATGGTTTAGTC
>JAPYYJ010003803.1:0-11125 GCA_028533885.1 Nasua narica | reverse complement strand
CACTTATTCTTGTGTGTTTTTTAAGTTTAGCCAATATGACAGGTGTGGGGTGGTATCTCATTGTGGTTCTCATCTGCATTTCCTCCATGATGAGTGATGTTGAACGTTATCTCATGTTATGTTGGGCATCTGGATGACTCTCTTAGAAATGTCTATTTATGTCTTCTGCCCACTGTTTTATTGATTTTTTTTGTTCTTTTGTTGTGGAGTTGCACAAGTTTTTTTTTTTTTTACAAGTTCTTTATATATTGGATACTATCCCTTTATTGGATATGCCATTAGCAAATACTTACTCACATTAAGTAGATTTTCTTTCAGTTTTGTTGATTGTTTTCTTTCCTGTGCACAAACTTTTTATTTTGATGTAGTCCCAACAGTCTATTTTAGCTTTTGTTTCCCTTGCCTCGGGAGACATATCTAGAAAAATGTTGCTGGGGCCAATGTCAGAGACCTTACTGCCTTGCTCTCCTAGGATTTTTATGATTCTAAGTCTTGCATTTAGGTCCTTAATCCACGTTGAGTCTATTTTGTGTAAGAAAGTGGTCCAGTTTCATTCTTTAATTTTATATCTGTCCAATATTCCCAACACCATTTGTTGAAGACACCGTCCTTCCTGTTGCATAATCCTGCCTTCTTTATCAAAGATTCAATGCCCATAAGATAGTGTTTTTATTTCTGGGCTCTCTACTACGTTCCACTGGTGTTTCTGTCTACTTTTATCCTAGTTCCATACTTTGACTACTATATCTGTGTAGGATAACTTGAAATCTGGAATTGTGATATCTCCAGCTCTGTGTTTCTTTTTCAAGATTGGTTTGGCCATTTAGAGTCTTTTGTGGTTCCACAGAAATTTTAGGATCGCTTGCTCTCATTCTATGAAAAATGTTGTTGGTATTTTGATAGACATTGCATTAAATCTGTAGATAACTTTGGATGGGATGGAGATGTTAACAATATTTGTTCTTCTAAGCCATAAGCATGGAATATATTTCCATTTCTTTGTGTCACCTTCATTGTTTTTCATAAGTGCTTTAGAGTTTTAATTGTATATAAAGGTCTTTCACCTCATTGGTTAAGTATATTCCTAGGTATTTTATTAATTTTGGCGCAATTATAAATGGGATGGTTTGCTTCATCTCTCTTTCTTTTGCTTGATTATTACTGTACAGAAATGCAAGGGAGAGGGAGTCCAAGGTGGCAGAGGAGTAGGGGAACTTAGTTTCATCTGGTCCCAGGAATTCACCTAGATAGCTCTAAAATCATTCTGAACACTTGAGAACTCAACCAGAGATCTAAATAATACCTGCAACTCTGCAAATAGAAAAGTGACCACTTTCTGCAACGTAGGAGGTGCAGAGAGGGGAATCCAAAGTGACATGTGGGAGATAAACCACAGGGGGAAGGATCCTCCCTAAGCCAGCTACTGGAAAGTGATACAGCAGCAGAGTGCACAATCAGAACTTTTAGAAATCTGCTCCAGTGAGGGACATCCCTGCATGAAAAATGTTCAGGGGGCGCCTGGGTGGCTCAGTGGGTTAAAGCCTCTGCCTTCGGCTCAGGTCATGATTTCAGGGTCCTGGGATCAAGCCCCGCAACGGGCTGTCTGCTCAGCAGGGAGCCTGCTTCCCCCTCTCTCTCTGCCTGCCTCTCAGCCTAATTGTGATCTCTCTCTGTCAAATAAATAAACAAAATCAAGAAAGAAAGAAAGAAAGAAAGAAAGAAAGAAAGAAAGAAAGAAAGAAAGAAAGAAAGAAAGAAAGAAAGAAAGAGGGAGGGAGGGAGGGAGGGAGGGAAGGAGGGAGGGAGGAAGGAAGGAAGGAAGGAAGGAATTAAGGTGGCTAAGTGGGACAGAATCCTAGGTGGGACAGTGTGGTCTCAGCATCCTTGGAGTGGCAGGAAGAGCAGGGTGCCCGAGTGCAGCAGAGTTCGAAGGCACTGGAGCACAGACGCCAGCTGCAATGAGTGAGCCTAAGAGCGGGCTCTCAGCTCGGGGTTGCCATATAGCACAAACCGCCGCACAGTCCAGTGACCGCTTTCTGGGTTGCTCTATGTGGCTTTTATTCCCTGAAGGCCTTCCATGGTGCTTTAGAAGATGAGAATGAGAATGGTGGTCTCCCAATCCCCAGTCCCAGAGCGACTCCTCAGTGTAGCCTCGGAGAAAACCAGCCAAACGCTGGTTTGGATAACTTGAAATCTGGAATTGTGATATCTCCAGCGGAGATATCACAGATATCAGCGGCCTCCAGCGGAGGCCCAGCAAGCAGCAGAACCAGAAGAGCAGTGCAGGTGTGAACCATAGGGGTCTGCAGGGTACGGAGACTCCACGTGGGCTTTTATGCCTGAGAAAGAACTACTCAGTCACAGTCTGGGTGGGCACAGAGTGCAGAAGGAGACCAGGGAGACAAGACAGTGTTTGGCTGGTTTTCTCCGAGGCTACACTGAGGAGTAGCTCTGGGACTGGGGATTGGGAGACCACCATTCTCATTCTCATCTTCTAAAGCACCATGGAAGGCCTTCAGGGAACAAAAGCCACATAGAGCAACCCAGAGCAGATTACTTAGTGGGGCCTGCTGGTGAGACAGGTGCAATTCTGTCCAGGGCAAAAACAACTGAGAAGCAGTCATCAAAAATCTCCCAACAAACAAGATTCCAGGGTCAGATGGTTTCCCAGGGGAATTCTACCAAACATTTAAAGAAGAACTAATACTCTTCTGAAGCTGTTTCAAAAATTAGAAATGGAAGGAAAACTTCCAAACTCCCTCTATAAGCCAGCATTACCTTGATCCCAAAACCAGACAAAGAGGCCACCAAAAAGGAGAATTACAGACCAATATCCCTGATAAACATGGATGCCAAAATTCTCACCAAGATCCTAGCCGATAGGATCCAACAGTACCTGAAAAAGATCATTAACTATGACCAAGTGGGATTTATTCCTGGGCTGCAAGGGAAGTTCAACATCCACAAATCAATCAATGTGATACACTATACTAATAAAAGAAAGGACAAGAACCATATGATACTCTGAATTGATGCAAAAAAAGCATTTGACAAAGTACAGCATCCTTTCTTGATTAAAACTTTTCAAAGATTAGGGATAGAAAGAACATACCCCAATATCATAAAAGCTGTATATGAAAAGCCCACAGTAAATATTATTCTCAGTGTGGAAAAACTGGGAGGTTTTCCCCTAAGGTCAGGAACATGACAGGGATGCCCACTGTCACCACTACTGTTCAATATAGTACTAGAAGTCCTAGTCTCAGCAATCAGACAATAAAAAGAAATAAAAGTCATCCAAATCAGCAAAGAAGTCAAACTCTCATTCTTTGCAGATGACGTGATACTCTATGTGGAAAACCAAAAAGTCTCCACCCCAAATGTGCTAGCAGTCATACAGGAATTTAGCAAAGTGGCAGGATATAAAATCAATGCATAGTAATCAGTTGCATTTCTATATACAAACAATGATACAGAAGAAAGAAAAATCAAGAAGTTGATCCCATTTATACTCGCACCAAAAAATGTAAGACACCTCAGCGTAAACCTAACCAAAGAGGCAAAGGATCCGTACTCAGAAAACTGTAGAACACTCATGAAAGAAATTGAAGATGACACAAAGAAATGGAAAACTAAGAACAAATATTGTTAAAATGTCTGTTACCTAGAGCAATCTAGACATTCAATGCATTCTCTATCCCAGGCTTGTCACACCATTTTGGGTGGGCTCCATCAAGAGCGTATTTCAGGGGACAGATCCAGAGAACAGCATGGGTGGGAGGCATGGTGTTAGCAGGGGTTTACGCGTATTCTCTTGAAGAGGACTGCGGCCAGCAGATGTAGACTTCTTGTCCTTTAATCTCTACAAACATGCTGGTGTAAATTTTGGCCAGTCGTGCAGCTGGCAGCAGAATGGGCACCTCAGTTCCTGACCAGTGGTTTGTTAAAAATCCATAAAATCACCCAGGACAGAGGTGGATCCAGATGTCAGGGACAACAAGCAAGAGAGGGTAAGGGTGCCGCAAGATGAAGAATTATATAAAAATAGCAAGCCAACTAGGAAAGGAAGAGGAATATTTTAATGCATTGAGGGAAAGAAAAGAGAACTGATGAGGAAAATTCAAGGAAGAGAGACATTAGCCCAGTGTCCCCCAGTAGCCACAAACCCATCCGTTAGAGGGGAGCTTCCAGTAACTAAGGAAAGAAATCCACCTTGCCAGGCTGAAACCATTCAGAGAATGTATCGGCTGTTGGAACTGGCGAGCCCAGGGTCCCTGAGGCTCCAGCCCCTTCTGTGGCTCTGTGTGCCTGCCTTCATTATTCTGATGTTTGAAATGATGTTGCTTCTGTTTTCAGTGTCACTGGAGTACGGTGACAAATGGACACTGGACCTATGGCCACGGTGCAGCTTTCCGGCTGGCCGCGGAGGAAGGCCGGAGGCGCCACGGGCCGGGTGGGCCCTCGCGGGCTCTAACAGGTGCGGCAGGGCCTGCGACGTGACGTGAACGAAGGTCCTCCTGAGGGAGGTCCCCCGACAACGTCTCGGAGAGGACGGCCTGAAGAACCACGGGGGCCTGGGGCCCGCGGGGCCCGCAGGGAGCCGCACCCGCTGCTCACGTCCTTCCCTGTGATGCATCTGGTGTGGCAGGCTTCATTTTGGAAGGAAAATGAGAATTGGTCAAGAAAACTTGACCAAAAGGGCGCCTGGGTGGCTCCGTTGGTTGGGTGACTGCCTTCGGCTCAGGTCATGACCCCGGAGTCCCGGGATCGAGTCCCACGTCGGACTCCCGGCTCTGTGGGAAGTCTGCTTCTCCCTCTGACCTGCTCCCCTCTCATGCTCAGTCTCGCTCTAATAAATAAATAAATAAATAATCTTAAAAAGAAAACTTGACCAAAAAAGCAAATCACGAAAGTTAATCTTTTATGTAGCACTCATCCCATGGTTGAATATTTTTATATTTTCATTGCTCATTTCTTTGAAAAACATAAAATGAAGTAATCCCTTGAGGGTTCGGTGTGTGTGTGCATGGTGACAGGAGCCCACAGTCAAGCCACTTAACTCGGCCATGATCTCACATCTGGAACCTCTCCTCCTCCTTTCCTTTTATTTCTCCTTCTTGGGGTGAGAACACTCGGTATCGACCCTCTTGGCAAACTTCATATATATATAATTTTTCCACCTTCTTGTGTGTAAGCTTCATCCTCAGCTTGCTTCTCTGGTGCTGAAAAATGGAATATATTTATTTCAGGCTTTATACATTGACCCAATCATCCAGGACAAGAGAGAGCATCTCTTTCCCCTCCATGAAGCACAAAAATCAGGAGGCAAGTGACCCATGATACCTGCAGTAGGTGCCTGGCCTTAAAAATCCTACACTCTGGTTGATACAAGTGGCATCTGTCTGATGATTGGTCTCAATTGGAGGTTACCTGTCCATCTATCGACGTGTCACATTGTCAAGAATGCTTTCTCCTAGGGGCGCCTGGGTGGCTCAGTGGGTTAAAGCCTCTGCCTTCAGCTCAGGTCATGATCTCAGGGTCCTGGGATCGAGCCCCACATCAGGCTCTCTGCTTGGCAGGGAGCCTGCTTCCCCGTCTCTCTCTGCCTGCTTCTCTGCCTACTTGTGATCTCCCTCTGTATGTCAAATACATAAATAAAAAATCTTTAAAAAAAAAAAAAAAAGAATGCTTTCTCCTAGTGGCATCCGGCTGATCAGAGCCCAGGGCTACACATGAGGGTGCAGTCAACTAAACAAATCCTCATAGTGGCCACACAAGGGGGATGAGGTAGACTGCCAGTTAGAGAAACAGCCAAGCACTCTGATCCATGAAAGAAGATTCTAGAAATCCCATGATTTGCTCTCCCTTAACCATTTTTCACCTTTGCCACCTCTCCCATCTCAACATTATTTTCCAGAAACGTCCACATATGTAGGGCTGGGAGCCTACACGTGGTCCTTCTAGACATTCCAGCCTTGGACTCCTCTTTCAGCACCTAAAGAAGTTAGAACTAAGTCTCTGTCCCCTAGTTCAACCCACAAAAGTCGCTGCACTAACGAACTGGTTAAAAATAACAATGAAAACATTAATCAAATCAAGAAGTAAAATTTTCGATCTACGAAGGCAGGGAAGACCTTTTGCTCCCCACTACTTGACAATCAGAATGTCCCCGCGGCATAGTCAAAGCTTGAGACCAGTTTGGGGAGTTAATTAATGAAGCCAGAGTAACTGAAGTCTAGCCAGGCATGTCTCCACTCCCACTTCCATGGGGGACATCAGTCACAGAGGGTCCATCTTCATTATTCACGGAGTCTGTGCTGACTGGCCTGCCTGCTGACGTTGATTACTGCCCCCAGACACACGTGCTCACCACTAGTCATGGATGCGTAGAGCGTCCTGATATATGTCACTCACCTCAGGTGTTCCCAGATGAGGCTGGACCAGGTGCCTCTCTGCCTTCCTGTGTTAATTCCCTCACTGTAAACACTGTCTTGTGCATGGTCCACTTGGTGCAATGTTTTCTTCATTTATATCATTTTTCCAGGTGATATTAGCGCTTAAAAAGGCCCTGGGGCACAGAACTACAGGTCTGACTGTTGTTCTAAACACAAGAAGGTGGGATGTGCCTCACAGACAAAACACCTGTGCAGGTGAGGCTCACTCGGGCTCCCGAGGAGGAGCTGTGGGCCATGAGTTAATGAAGGGCTATGAGGGAATGAACAAAGAGACAATAAATCAGAAAAAGGAACAGGGCAATTGGGTTGTTTATGTGGAGCCACTCCAGAAAGTGCTAAGGTAACATCTCGGACACTAAGAAGATGCCATGGGAAAGGGAGAAAGGAGGTATATTCGTGGATCCTTGTTTGTTTGTTTCTAAAACCATCATGAGCAGCACAGCTGTGTGGGTGAAAGGCAAAGACCCTGGCGATCACAGTACCCAGGCTAGGGAATGTTACACATTTCTGAGCTAGTATTTCAGTATTTGGAAATACACCATACGATAAATTATTTACAAATACATATATATACTAGAGAAGCTGTCTTCATTTATTTTTATTATATTTTGTTGGTCACCACACAGTACATCGTTAGTTTTTGATGTAGCGTCCACAATTCATTGCTTGCGTATAACACCCAGTGCTCCATGCACTACGTGACTCCTTAATACCCATCACTGGGCTAACCCTTCCTCTCACCCCTCTCCCCTCTAAAGCCCTCAGTTTGTTTCCCAGAGTCCATAGTCTCTCATGATTCATCCCCCTCCTCTGATTTGCCTCCCTTCATTTTTCCTTTCCTTCTCCAAATATCCTCCACACTATTCCTTATGTTCCACAAATAAGTGAAACCATATGGTAATTGTCTTTCTCTGCTTGACTTATTTCATTCAGCATAATCTCCTCCAGTTCCATCCATGTTGATGCAAATGGTGGGTATTCATCCTTTCTGATGGTTAAGTAATGTTCCATTGTATATATGGACCACATCTTCTTCATCCACTCATCTTTTGAAGGGCATCTTGGCTCCTTCCACAGTTTGGTTATTGTGGACATTCCTGCTATGAACATTGGGGGGCATGTGCCCCTTCTTTTCACTACATCTGTGTCTTTGGGGTAAATACCCAGTAGTGCAATTGCAGGGTCATAGGATAGCTCTATTTTTAACTTTTTGAGGAACCTCCACACTGTTTTCTACACTGCACCAATTTGCATCCCCACCAACAGTGTGAGAGGGTTCCCCTTTCTCCACAACCTCTCCAACATTTGTTGTTTCTTGCCTTAAAAATTTTTGTCATTCTTACTGGTGTAAGGTGGTATCTAAATGGGGTTTTGATTTGAATCTCCCTGATGGCTAATGATGTTGAACATTTTTTCATGTGTCTGTTAGCCATTTGTATGTCTTCTTTTGAGAAGTGTACAGTCAATTTTTTGGCTGTATTATTTGTTTTTTGGGTGCTGAGTTTGAGGAGTTCTTTTTTTTTTTTGAGGAGTTCTTTATAGATCTTGGATACCAGCCCTTTATCTGTAGAGTCATTTTCAAATATCTTCTCCTATTCTGTGGGTTACTTCTTTATTTTGTTGATTATTTCCTTTGCTGTGCAGAAGCTTTTTATCTTGATGAAGTCCCAAAAGTTCATTTTCTCTTTTGTTTCTCTTGCCTTTAGAGACATGTCTTGAAAGAAGTTGCTGTGGCCGATGTCGAAGAGGTTACTGCCCATGTTCTCCTCTAGGATTTTGATGGATTCCTATCTCACATTGAGGTCTTTCATCCATTTTGAGTTCATCTTTGTGTGTGGTGTAATGGTCCATTTTTCTGTATACAGCTGTCCAATCTTCCCAGCACCATTTATTGAAAAGACTGTCTTTTTTCCATCAGCTATTTTTTTTCTGATTTGTGGAAGATTAGTTGACCATAGAGTTGAAGGTCCATATCTGGGTTCTCTATTCTGTTCCATTGATCTATGTGTCTATTTTTGTGTCAGTACCAAGCTGCTTCGTGATCACAGCTTTGTAATATAGCTTTAAATCAGGCAAAATGGTGCCCTTAGGTTTATTTTTCAACACTTCCTTGGCAATTTGGGGTCTTTTCTGGTTCCATACGAATTTTCAGAGACACCATCTTTAAACAGAAACACACATGGAACCAGACCGGATGGTCATCAGTTGGCAAGCATGGTGAGCAGAGACTCCCAGAAACCCAACTCCACATTTCCCCCAGGAACAATGGCTCGCTGTCACTGACTCTGAGTCCTCAGGACTGTAACACAGCAGCCACGAATGCCAGGAAGCACTTTATGCACAGTCCCTGCTGGATCTCCATTCATTTCTGACCACAAAACTCTTACTCTCTTTCCTGGAGCATCTCTTTTCTCCTCAGGGACACAGGTGCACTGCTACCTCTCAGACATCACATTTATGCACCTGTGAATCTGCTACTGGTTTTGCTAAAATGCAAGTTGTGATTCAGTGGGTCTCAGCTGAGGCCAAGACCCTGTATTTCCAACAAGCCCCAGGCTGACAACAGTGCTGCTATCCCCAAGCGCCACAAACAGCAAGCATCCTTCCTCTTTTTACTCAGAATACCTGGAGCTGCAGGTCCACTCCAGTAGGTGTCTGTAGTTATATAATAGAAACCTTCACAGGAAAACTGATTTCTATTTAGGGGCCTGGAGACGTCAACAAGAACAGGGAGATTGTGAAGACTTTGGCCAAGTGAGAACACTTAATAATATTTAGAGCACCAAAATTGCAACTACTACAAACATGTCAGGAAGCAAAAGAAAAAGAAAAACAGGAATTTGTTGTAAATTCAATAATATGAGATTTTTTTGAGTAAGATTTTATTAATTTATTTGAGAGAGAGAGAGAGGAAAAGATAAAGCACAAGCAGGGGAGGGCTGGAGGAAGAGAGAAAGAGAGAGAGAGAGAATATCCAATAGACTCCTCGCTGACTACAGAGCCTGACACGGAGCTCGATCCCAGGACCCTGGGATCATAACCTGAGCTGAAGTCAGGTGCTTAAACAAATGAGCCATCCATTGCCTCTTAACACAGATTTTTATTAAGGATATATTCCATGCAAGTGATACTCCTTGCCAAGAATACAAATATTAAAAACACATGAATTTTCTTCAATAATCTTAAGAATTATAAGGGAAAAGGAACCTACTAGAGGCAACAAGGGCAGAGGGGGCAGGAATAGAATTGCCAATGTGCAAGTCAAAGTGGTAGATATTCTCATAACATAAAGTGATTCTACTTGTGAACTGTGGACTCACTGGAGGAAATGACATCTGATGTCTGTGACCCATGGAAGTTGCTGGGACTTCATTTTATAGTGAGTCAAATTTTGAGATTTAAGTTCCAGAACCACATCAGAAAAACAAATCCCACTAAATTACATTTAGCTTCTATTGACAACTGAACGTTAAGCAGAACTGAAAGACAAAGTTGCACCCAGAGAGTTACGGGAATCACCGCTGAGCTGGGGTTAGGTAAGTACTGGAGCCTGGGCTGCGGGGATCTCGATCAGAAGAGAAGCCAGTGCATTGATGTCTCCAGCGTGTTTTCCTGGAGGAACAGAGGAAGAGTCACTCTGCGGCAGGTGGAGGTGAGAACTGCAGGGGGGAAGGGCCCTGGGAGCGGGAGGGCTGAGGACAGACTGACAGGTGGGACACACATGGCAAAGAGCAGGAACGTGGCTCCAGAGACTCACCGGCGCTTCCAGAGCCACAATGCCAGACCCGCCAGAAGCACCAGGGGCACTATCACCGCCAGGAAGACCAAGCCCATGGAGCGGGGCTGCTCTGTGGGTTCGGTGCACAGAGGGTGTCATTTCCCACTCACCCCTGGTTGAACTCTGCCTCTCTGGTCCTCTTTGCTCTGGTCACCCTCTGCCTCACCAAGTGCCCTTCCTCCATTCACTTCCTCCATCCCTCCTCAGATATGGACCCTTCACCCAACCCAGTGTGTCCTCCCATATCTGCATCTCCCAATGGAGCCTCACCCTAGCTCTTCTATCTTTTGAATTACTGACTTTTTATTATTGTTTTGGTCTGGAATCCTTAGAATCCCAAAAATTTCAACAGGCTCCCAGCTTTCTTGGAAGACCACCCACCCTCTTTCCCAGCCAGGCCCAGCTCTTACCCCAGTAGAGGACCGTGTCCTGGCCGCCTAGACTGCTGTGTCTCACTCGACATGACAGGCCGGCTACCTCTCTGGCTTTCACATCCAAGGACACCTGGAGATACCACGTCCCGTCAGCATGGGGCAGGACGTCACCTCGCTGGGCGCCCCGCTGCTCCTGCTCACCTCGCATCCACATCACCCACACAGGCTTTGGGTAGAAGCCGGAGACATGGCACACCAGCAGCAGATGGCCAGGGCCGGGGCTGGGGCCAGCGGACAGCCAGGCCTCTGGTCTCACTGTAGACACAGGACAGGAATTCACAGAGTAAGAGGGTATACCTTTATATTACATTAGATAGACACAACCTACCACCTCTAGAAATTGTCATCATCATCCCCTCTCCCTCTTGCCGCCTTCTTACCCTGAATTTGAGGGAATGGTACAAATTTGTGAGAGCAGAATGCAGAATGCTGGAGCAAGGGAGCAGGACTGACCTTGT
>JAPYYJ010003802.1:0-11129 GCA_028533885.1 Nasua narica | reverse complement strand
CCTGGGGAGGTGAGAATGACTCATCCAAGCGGCCTCGGCCCGAGCTCTTCCCTCTCTCGCCAAACCCAAGTGCCCCGTCAAGGCCTCCGGGCCGACCACCCGCGCGTTATGGCACTCACCCCACTGCGTAGCATCCAAATGAGCCTTCACATAGTGCTCTGCTGGCCCAGCTGTTCCTGTGCGCTGTTTTCTGAGGTTACTGGTCCTCCATCTCCAGCAGCCGCTCTGCTGCGGAAGCCTCATTCCTCAAACTACCCCATTAGCGGTTCTGAGGGCTGTAGTCCATTACACTGTAACTAGATGTTTTGAAGAAAGTGAGGGTGACAAAAAGAATGTCAGAAGTCATTAAGTCCTTAACAGCTAATTATAAAGCAGTAACGAAGAAATACAAATGATATGCTGAGGATTTTTATTTAAATTATTTTTAAATGTTTAATATTTAATTTACATTTTTAATATACTTCATGTTTACAGGTAGATTCAGAAATACAATGCCCTTCATCCTGTGGGGGATACAAAGACAAACTTATTTTGTCCCTACCGTCATGAAACTTAACAATACAGAATATAAAGTAAGTACAGTAGTATATACAGCTATCCACCTTTAAACAAAATGCCAAATACTAAACACTGTATATATATTACGTAATTTAAACTTTACAACATCACCATAAAGTATTGTATTTCATTGCTTAGATTATAGAGATGTAGCGAGGCACAGAGAGGTTAAACCACCTGCTTAAGATCACATAGCTAATACATGGAATCTAGGTATTGTGACTCCAGAGCCCATTTCCTAACTGTTTGGCAGCACTGCCTCCAGAATCACCATGAGGCTATGCATCATCCCACAGAAATATTTTTTCAATGACACTGATTATGTAAATAATATTATTAAAAGATATGTTATAAAATTCATGATCCCATGTGAGATATAATGTTTTATTAATGAAGTTTGGGATAGTGGGTATAAAAGTGGTACTTATTTGTTTGCTGTTATATCAGTGCAAACAAAGATTCTTGGCACTGTCTATGTACCATCTCTTTCCATCTTTATTTCATATTTGCCATTGTTGGCTAATTTTACATCTCACACTTGAGAAAAATGTAATGATAGTATTATTACTCACAAGACCATTACTTCTCAGAACCTGTGTGTCTTGAAATAATGTAGGTCTTCTTGCCTCTCTAATCCTAGTACCATTTTTTAAATGCCAGTTATATAATTACGTATGACACCACATCATCCATCTTCCCACCTGTGAATACTGGCTTCTAATGCTCTCTCAAAACTTAATAGTATTAAAAAGAATAAAATATTTAGGAATAAATTAACAAAAGAAGTATAAAACTAATACTCTGAAAACTATGAAAAATAACTGAAAAGAAATTAAAGAACTAAGTAAAGATTTTTTTAATCCCATGTTCATGAATCAGAAAATAACATTATTAAGATGGCAGTATTCTCTAGATTGATCTACAGATTCAAAATAATACCTACCAAAATCCCAGCTGATTTCTTTTTCAGAAATTGACAAGCTGACTCTAAAATTCAAAGGATCTTGAATAGCTAAAATAATCCTAGAAAAGAAGAATAAAGTAGGAGAACTCACACTTCCTAATTTCAAAATTTATTATAATGCAATAGTCAGTGTGTTACTGTGTCAACAAGGATAGACATATCTATCAATGAAAACAAAATTGGGAGTCTAGAAATAAACCTGTACATCTATGGCCAACTGATTTTCAACAAGAGTTCCAAAACTATTCAATGGAATAAGGATAGTCTCTTCAACAGATAGTGCTGGGACAACTGGTATCCACATGCAAAACAATGAAGTTACCTTACATCATATACAAAACTTAACTCAAAATCATCAAAGACCTAAACATAAGAGCTAAATTATAAAACTCTTAGATAAAAACAAGGGGAAAATCTTCATGACATTACACTTAGCAATGATTTCTTGGATATGACACTAAAGACACAGGCAAGAAAAGAAAAAACAGGTAACTGGACTTCACCAAAATTAAAAACTTTTGTACATCCAGGAACACTATCAAGATTGTGAAAATACAGCTCATGGAATGGGATAAAAATATTTATAAATCACATATTTAATAAGGAATTTGGATCTAGAATATGTAACTTAATAACAAAAAAGACAATCATATTCTAAATGGGCAATGGGTCTGAAAGACATTTCTTTTTTTTTGTAATTAATTTTATTTTTTCAGTGTTCCAAGATTCATTGTTCATGTACCAAAGACATTTCTTCAAAGATATACATATAGTCAGAAAGTACATGAAATGACATTCAATATCATTTGTCATCAAAGAAATGCAAATCAATACCACCATGAGATATCACTTCATACCCACTAGAATGGCTCAAATCAAAAAGATAACAAGTGTTAGCAAGGATTGGAGAGATGAAACCTTCCTACACTGCTGATGATAATGTAGAATGGTGCAGCCACTTTGGAACACAGTCTGGCAGTTCCTCAAATTATTAAACCTAGAGTTACCATATAACCCAGTAATTCCACTCTTAGGTATATTTTCAAGAGGAATGAAACATGTCTATACAGAAACTTGTACATGAATATTTATAGCAGCATTATTTATAATAGCCAAAATGTGAGAATAACAGAAATATTCATTAATGGTTGAGTGGATAAGTAAAATGTGATATCTTTAAAGGAATAGTATTCAGCCATAAAAAATTAAGTGGTATTTTTATGTAAAATGTGATATCTTTAAAGGAATAGTATTCAGCCATAAAAAATGAAGTAAAATGTGATATCTTTAAAGGAATAGTATTCAGCCATAAAAAATGAAGTAAAATGTGATATCTTTAAAGGAATAGTATTCAGCCATAAAAAATGAAGTACTGAGAGGCACCCAGTACTAACCGACTGGGTGGCTCAGTCGGTTAAGCATCTGACTTCAGCTCAGGTCATGATTTCTGGATTGGGAGATCCAGCCCTCTGACAGGCTCTGTGCTCAGCGGGGAGTCTGCTTGTCCCTTTACCTCTCCTGTCTCATACTCTCTCAAATAAATAAATAAAATCTTAAAAAAATGAAGTTCTGGGGCACCTCAG
This sequence comes from Nasua narica, assembly GCA_028533885.1. NCBI lineage: Eukaryota > Metazoa > Chordata > Mammalia > Carnivora > Procyonidae > Nasua > Nasua narica. Next base: position 8,024 of record JAPYYJ010003802.1, on the reverse strand, counting down.
TGGGTCAGTGGTTAAGTGTCTGCCTTAGGCTCAGGTCATGATCCCAGGATCCTGGGATTGAGCCCTGCATCGGACTCCCTGCTGGGTAGAAAGCCTGCTTCTCCCTCTCCCACTCCCCCGCTTGTGCTCTGTCTTGCTGTGTCTCTGTCAGATAAATAAAATCTTAAAAAAAAAATGAAGTACTGATACATGCTATGATGAACTTCAAAAACATAATAGTAGGTGAAAGAAGCCAATCACAAAAGATAACATACTCTATGATTCCATTTATATGAAAGTCCATAACAGGGAAATATATAGAGACAGAAAGTAGGTTAGTGGTTGCTTAGGGTTGGGGGTCAGGGAGGACATGGAGTGATAGCTAAAAGGTATCGTGTTTCTTTTTTAGGTGATTAAAATGTTTGAAAACTATACTAATGGTTGTACATATCTATGAATATATCAAAAGCATTGAATTGTATACTTTAAGTGGATGAATCTGGTATGTATGGTGTGATATGTGAATTAAATCTCAATGGAACATTTTTTTTTTGGAGTGCATGCATTCAGGAATAGAGAGATCTATGTTCAGATCCTAAAAGTGTAATTAGTAGATATCTGTCCTTGGAATAGGTCTTAATATCTTAATATCTCTGAGTCTATGAAGTAGGGATCAATTAAAATAATAACATCAGACACTTAGCATGCCTAGAATAAAGAATATATCTAGTGAGTGTCAGCTATTATATTCCCCAATCTTGCAAAACTGTTCAGTTCTGGAATCTCAATTTCACAAACATTTGTCTGCCATTTATAGAACACTCCCTTTAAGCCTACAGCCCTGAGGACACAGTAAGAATGGTATATAGGAAATTTGTATATTGTGTATGATGATGTGTTAGCTTAGAAATGTATACTTTCTTTTTTTTTAAGATTTTATTTATTTATTTTACAGAGAGAGACACAGTGAGAGAGGGTAAACAAGCAGGAGGAGGGAGAGAGGGAGAAGCAGGCTTCTCGCGGAGCAGGGAGCCCGATGATGACCCGAGCCAAAGGCAGACGCTTAACGACTGAGCCACCCAGGCGCCCCAGAAATGTATACTTTCTTATTTTGCCATTGACTCACTGCTTTTAATCATCTACCCATCACCTCAAACTTATTCATCAAATCAATTCTCTCTTCAGATTAATGAGCTCTCTTCCATTTGCAAATGACAGATTCAAATAAATGCAATTAATTCAAATAAATTTGAAGGACAAAAATAAAGTTATTGGTTCATATAACAGGAAGTTGGGAAATCCAGGGGTAGAGCTGAGTTCACATACTCAAAAATGATCATTTCTTTCCAATCTTGGATCTGATTTCCAATCTTGGATCAATGACTCCTCTCATTGGCAGAGTCTTTAAACAAAGTTTAATCAGGCTCCTCTGAACTCTCTACTCAACTAAGCCCTGACTTTTGAGCTTCTGTGTTATCCCTGCATTGTCCAATTTTAGCAAGAATCCTACTGAGTCAATTCAACCAGAATTCCCCATCCTTGATATCTGATCACCCTCAATATCTGATAGGGTTCCTTGTCTTCCACTATCCCTCAGATGAAATCTTATCTCCCTGGCCTGCCTTCAGCAAGAATCTTGTTAGGTTGTTTTTCTAGATTCCTCCCTTAGACTTGATGTTTCCTTTTAATTTTCCATCCACTGACAGCCCCCTCTACTCCTTGGCTATAAACTCCCACTTTCCCTTGTTATATTTGGGGTCCGGCCCAATATCTCTCTTCTACTGCAAAACCCATTGTAGCAGTCCCTATATCTATTGCGATAGTCACCCTGAGTAAAGTCGGCCTTATTCTTTAACAAGTATCACTAATAATTTTTCTCTTTAACATCACACCTACTGAGCCAAAAAGGGACAGTGGGCTCATAGCTGCAGGCAGTTTCAGGATTATGTCATTCCAGTTTAGCAGGCCCAGAGGAAAGAGAAAACATCTTTCTTAGCATCTGTATTTTAAAAAATCTATGGGACACTTGGGTGGGTGGTTAAACATCAGACTCTTGGTTTCAGCTTAGGTCATGAACTCGTGGGTCTGTGATCAGTGGATAGTCTGCTTGAAGATTCTCTCCCTCTGTCCCTGCCCCTACTTGTGTTCTCTCTCTTTCTCTCTTTCTTTGTCTCTCAAATAAATACATTAATAAATCTTTCAAAAAGTCTAAGAGATTTCTCAGAGCAGCTCTGTGAAGGATGGATTTTCTAAGCTTAAGAGAATGCATATTAATGCTATATATTATTGCTTTGGACTATGTATAATGTCCTTCTCCAGCACTAAATGTGTATTTTGTTTTAGTACTTAAGAGAGTCTGCAAGTAGCCAATCCTTATTGACCACAGAAGAGTGTAAAAGGTGCCTATTTCAACTGAAAATGGCATGCTAGTCATCTCTTCCATCCTAAAGCATTTTCTTGAGGATGGCTCTTAGAACATTAGTCTGATGAACTGCTGGCCAGGCTTGATACACCCAGCATAATAATGGAACCATTTAGGCTGCATGGTACCAAGCTGCTGAATTTCAAAGGAAATAGATCCTGGCCTTCTCTTCAACCTCTGTCTTCATACTCCATACCTTACCCTTTTTCTTTTTTCTTTTCCTTTTTTTTAAATTTAAATTTTATTAGTCAACATACAGTGCAATATTGGTTTCTGGAGTAGAATTTAGTGACTCATAAATTACATACCACACCCAGTGCTCATCACAAGTGCCTTCTTTAATACCCATCACCCACCTACTTCCCTCCATCTCCTATTGCTTTTTTCTGACCTAACTCTGGCCTCTTGACAGATACAGAATATGTTGAGTCCAGGATTCTGGTGGCCTACTGCTTTACAATTTTTTAATTTTAATAGATTTTATTTTTTAGAGCCATTTTGGTTCGCAAAAAATGAGTGGAAGGTACAGGGATTTCCCATATACCCCTCATCCCCCCAATACACACAGCCTCCTCCATTATCAATATCCCCCATCATAGTGGTATATTTGTTACAACTGATGAGCCTACATCAGTTCGTCATCAGAGTCCATAGTCTACATAAAGATCTAGTGTTCTATGTTATATGGGTTTGGGCAAATGTATAATGATGTGTACCTATCATTATAGTGTCACACAGAATATTTTCACTGGCCTAAAAATCCTTTGTGCTCTACCTGTTGATTCCTCCCTCCCCCCAACCCCTGACAACCACTGATCTTTCTACTGTCTTCATAGTTTTAACCTTTTCTGGAATGTCATATAGTTAGAATCATGTAGTATGTAACCTTTTCAGATTGGTTTCTTTCACTCGGTGATATGCGTTTGTGTTTCTTCCATATCTTTTCCTTTTGGAATTTAGTAAGTTATGGCTTCCCCGCTAAAAAGTTAGAGTTTGACTCAATACCTCTTGGTTTATCAAAAAGGTATTCATCTGGGATATGTTCTAGAGGATTTGTTCTTTACTCCAGTTTTCCTTAGGGTATTTTGGCAGGGAGTCTTTAAAAGACTCCAAATTCCCCAGGATCCTCTTTTGTAACCCAGTTTATGCTTGGAAAATAGATAATATTTTTAGATGGCTCACTGCTTGGGGATGGGATATGCATACCCTTTGAGATACAGTGTGAGAGGTGTGAGAGTGAGACAGTCTAGTGAGAGGACAGGATTTATTCATGTTGTATTGGGGACCTATTGGAATTCTGATGGCAGGTAGTCTGAAGACCATCTGAGAAGGCCATTTGAGAAGAAGGGTTTTTAGATCAAGTTAATAAAGTTCAAAGTAAAACAGGAAAGCTAACTCATTCTCAGGGCAGTGAGTTTATGGGGCGCCTGGGTGGCTCAGTCGTTAGGTGTCTTCCTTCAGCTCAGGTCATGATCCCAGAGTCCTGGGATTGAGCCCCACATTGGGCTCTCTGCTCTGCGGGAAGCCTGCTTCTCCCTCCCTTACTCCCCCTGCTTGTGTTCTCTCTCTCTCTCTCTCTCTCTCTCTCTCTCGCTGTGTCTCTCTCTGTCAAATAAATAAATAAAATCTTAAAAAAAAAAGACAGTGAGTTTATTTTGAGGCAAGGTTTGAGGTTTTGTAGTGGTAACCAAATCAAACAGAAAGGCCACAGAGTCGGCCTCCTTAACATTTAATGTTATTATTGATATGGTCAGATTTATGTCTGTCATTTTGGTTTTTGTTTTCTATACATCTCATGTCTTTTTTGTTCTTTTCCTCCTTACTGCCTTCTTTTACATTAAGTGAATATATTATAGTACATCCTTTAATGATTTCTTTTGATGACCATACTAGGTAATAAAGTTTTTTACATATGCTTAATTGTCTCCTCAAGACAGATTTCTAGAAGTCGAATTACTGGGTCAAAAAAAAAAATGGCACATTTTTAAGCCTTTGGTTTCTATAGCCAAATTTCTCTCCAGAACAGTTGCTGCAGTTTACATTCCCATCAGCAAGGCTTTTATGTATTGTTGACTGATCCTAGGTATCAATCAGTCTCTTGAAGAGTTTTAACTTAATTCATTGTAACTGGCTCTTATAATATATAGGTATTGAAATTTGAGCCTAGTAAATCTAGTAAATTAAGGCTAATTTAATGTTCAAACTTAGCTGGGGATCAGCTAAGAAATGAACTTTCTTGTATTTAACACCTCGGGTTGTATAATGGTGATTAATTTCCATAGTAACATCTTGCTTTCTTGCTTTCTTCCTTTCTTGCTTTCTTCCAAGATTTTATTTATTTATTTGACAGAGAGAGACACAGAGAGAGGGAACACAAGCAGAGGGAATGGGAGAGGCAGGCTTCCCACCCAACAGGGAACACGAGGTGGAACCCTGGGATCATGACCTGAACCAAAGGCAGACACTTAATGACTGAGCCACCCAGGCGCCCCCAAAATGCTTTCTTTAAAGCAAGTCATTTTGAGTCTGAGCCCCAGGTTCAGGCCTAAATTCTTAACACCCCAAGCTGACTCTTTCCCTCTAGTATATACTATCAAATTCTTTCTTCTTCTTGTTGTGATGGGATAATTCTGTCCCTTGATAGTAGTGGTGATTAAACAAATCTACACATGTTGAAGAGTGGCTTAGAATCATATACATATTGTGTCAATGTTAAATTCCAGTTTTGATATTTTACTATAATTATGTAAAATGTAGCCATTGGGAGAAATTGGGTAAGAGTACATGGGACCTCTGTATTATCTCTGCAATTACTCATGAGTCTATATTTCACAATAGAAAATTTACAAAAATTCTCCAAGAGCCTTTTATTTTTTGCATAGATGAATTCACATGGCTTCAAAACTCTCTCTCCTTTTTCTCCACCCAACCCATTTCCACCATTTCTATTGCTTCCCTTAACTTCTTCTCTTCTATATCCTTCTAATGTGTTTTATATAAATACTTGAAAATATGGATATATATTCTTATTTTTCCACCTTTCCCACAAAAAAGGTATGTGTTAGTCTGAGTCCTCAGAAAAGCTGTTGCCAAGACAGAATTAAATATAAGATTAATTCCTAGAGTTGTAATTGTTGGGTAAAGGGAAATGTATTTGCAATTTATAACAAATATTTCAAAAATTGTTCTCTTTCGTGATTGCACCATTTTACATCCCCATCAGCAAAATACGTGATTGTCAATTTCTCCTGACTTTGCCAAAAGAGTGTGCTACTGAACTTTTGAATTTTCACAATATGCTGTAGTGATTTTAATTTGCATTTATCTTATTAAGAGTAAGTTTGATCGTCTTTTCTTTTTTTAAAAAAAGATTTTTATTTATTTCAGAGAGAGAGAAAGCACAAGTGTGAGAGACAGGCCAATGGAGAGGGAGAAGCGGACTTCCTGCTAAACAGGGCCCGAAGCAGGGCTCCATCCCAGGATCCTGGGATCATAACCTGAGCCAAACGCAGATGCTCAACTGACCAAGCCAACCAGGTGCCCTGTCTTTTCATGTTTTTAAGAGTCATTAGTATTTCTTTTTCTGTGGACTGTTTCTGTCCTTTACAAATACTTCTACTGGCTTACTAAGTGCTTTTTATATATAAGAGGAGATTAGCCTTTGTAAAAAATTTGTAATTTGTCTTTTGGCTTTTTTATGGTGTGTTCTGACATATGCAGATATGGCAGAAGATATTCTATGCAGAATAAATTAATCATTTATTTTATGGTTTCATAGTTAACTAGGAAGGCTTTCCTCTTTCCAAGGTTCTAAAAGAATTATTCCACGTATTCTTCTAGTGGTTTAGTATATAAACTTTTTGTATGATTTTTAAAATTATCTCTTTTTTAAAAAAAAATCTGGTGATTGGAAGTTTATCTAAGTGTAGAGTACAAAATATGAATTCACCTATCTTTCTTGAAAAAGCTATCCAATTGTCCTAAAACCATTTATTTAAAAGATACGTGTTTAGCGGTGCCTGGCTGGCTCAATTAGAAGAGCAGGCAACTCTTGGTCCCAGGTTTGTGAATTTGAGCCCCACATTAGAAGTAGAGATTGCTTAAACAAACAAATAAACAAACATTTAAAAAATTAAAAAATAAAAGATACATGATTTGAAATGACACCTCTATTATATACTACTATGTATTTGTTCTATTTCTGAACATATTCATAAGTTCCATTTATCTGTCAGTCTATTCATGCACAAGTACCATAGTGTTTTAATAATTAAGGCTATATAGTTTTTTTAATTATTTGATATCACTAATCTCAGTGCTATCATAGTTCTTCCTTTTGAGAGTTTTACTATTTTTGCTTACTTCCAACCATAAATTTAGAAATCAGCCTAATTGTCCTCAGTTAAACCCATTGGTAGTAAAGGGTTAATACACAAAAATATAAAGAACTCATACAACTGAGTAGCAAAAAAAAAAAAAATCTGGTATATGGGGGGGCAAGATGGCGGAGAAGTAAGAGATCCTGCAGCAACCGGTCCCCAAAAGTGAGCTGGAAATCTACCAGAACACGCTGAACACCCATGAAATCACCCTGAGGAGAAAGATTTCTAAGCCCGGGATCTCTCTGAGAGCAGAAGACAGCAGTGGAGAGGTAAAAGCAAAGTGGGAACACTTGAGCTGATATCAGAGGATAAACAAAAGGGGGAGGGAGCCACCAGAAGCTAACCAAGGACAGTAATACCCCAAAGGAAAGTGGAGGGGGACCAGCATTAACGTAGAGCCCGTTAAAAACACTTAAAAAGGGCAAAAAGTTCGGAGGAGTAACTAGTGGAAGGGGGTGGTCGCGGGCACCGGCGCTTGGACCCACTCTCCCAGGAAGGAGCGCCCCAAAGTGGAACTGGGGGGGGATCCAGTCCGCGATTCCTGAACCTGCAGATTTCCGCTCTCTGCAACAACCTGTGGGCCGGGCTCGCACCTGCAAGCGCCTTTTGAGAGTCTGCGGTGGTTCACGAGCCGCAGTTTTTCCTGGTGTGCGCCCACCACCACGACATTCGCGGCGCACTGCAGAGCCTGAGCGATCCCCGCCGGCCGCGGAGAGAACGCGGGCAAGCGGCCTAACCTCCCGGGCGCCCCTCGCGGAGCCACAGAAAGGCGGCTGGGGTCGCGACTTTCCCGGCCTGCCGCAGGCCTCCCAGTTCGCGCTTGAGAGCCGCAGAAAGACGGCTGGGGTCCCGTGCCACCTCGGACAGGCTGCGCTGTGAGCAGAAATTTCACAGAGGGGAGTGTGTGTTCTGAACCACACAGAGGGGAGCAGAGACTCGGGCTTCCTGCAACTCGGAGGTCTGAGTGCTTCTGGGCAGATTCATTGCTTGGACTCCCTGAAAAGGTGAAAAGGCTACAAAAGGCCAAAAACCTTCAGAGAGTGAGAGACTGAGAAACTGGTTTCCACAGAGCTCAGCCCCTTGACTGGGGGGCAGGGTGACTCAACCCAAGCAAGACGGACTGGAAAACAACGCGGCAGGCCCCTCCCCCAGAAGACCAGCCAAAGAACAAAAGGACTATAACCACAGGGTCCCCATAAAATTTTAAACCCCCAACGCCAGGGGAAATCAATATATTAAGC
>JAPYYJ010003801.1:0-11131 GCA_028533885.1 Nasua narica | reverse complement strand
GGAAGAGAAATGAAACAAGATGGGATGGGGAAGGAGACAAACCATAAGAGACTCCCAAACTCACGAAACAAACCAAGGGTTGCTGGGAGGTGGGGGGGGGGTAGGGATATGGACATGGGGGAGGGTATGTGCTATGGCAAATGCTGTGAAATGTGTAAGCCTGATGATTCACAGACATGTACCCTGGGGCAAATAATACATTATATGTTAATAATAAATTTTAAAAAAAAAGAAAAAAGAAAACTACTCTGATAAGTCATGTGGAGTGAGAAGATGATGGGTTATAATGTAAGCAGGGAACAAAATCAAACTGATATGCCTTAGAAATTAATGGAACTTTGAAGTAAGGCAAGAAGTGAAAAGCTGGAAATGGGACTGAAGGAGAGGGGCTACTGAACAACACAGCCGGATGCCAGGTCCTGTAGGGACAGGTGGCCAGTTAGAAAGTCCCTGTGCCTGAAGTTCTATTAAGAACAACATTCCACTGTAAGTTGATTTCATTTCTACAATACAAAAGACAGATTGGTAGAACACTTTTAGAAAGCAATTTAACAATACAACCAATTTGCTTTATCCTGATAATCCCAATGCCTGACATCTATCCCAAAAAATTAAATCAAAATATGAAAATGCTGGATGGATAAAGAAGTGTTGTAGACACAGACACACACAGACACACACACACACACACACACACACACACACACTGGAATATTAGCCATAAAAAATAAAGAAAACTTGCCATTGACAAAGACATGGGTGGAACTAGAGAGTATTATGCTAAGTGAAATAAGTCAGTCAGAGAAACACAAGTACCATATGATCTTACTCATATGTGGAACTTAAGAAACAAATGCGCCAAGAAAGGAAAAGAGAGAGGCAAACCAAAACACTCTTAACTCTAGAGAACAAACTGATGGTAACCAGAGGGGAGGCAGGTGGGGGGATGGGTGAAATAGGTGATAGGGATTTAAGGAGAGCACTTGTGATGAGCACAAGGTGTTGTATGAAAGTACGGAATCACTACATTGTATACCTGAGGCAGTATTACACTGTATGTTAACTAACTAGAATTTAAATAAAAACTTTAAAAAGTGTGAAAATGAGAAAATTAGAACCAACCCAGATCCTAAAACAGAAACTGCTAAATGGTACAGTCCCTAGAATATTTTGCAACTATTAAATATGATGTTAACAATAATATAACACAGGAAAATGACAAATGTTTTTGATAGAAAAATTATAATGTAATATTAACCTCTAAATAAACAAGTAAAATGAAAAATAAAAAAAAGTTGTAAATAGAGCTACCCTATGACCCAGCAATCGCACTACTGGGTATTTACCCTAAAGATACAAATATAGTGATCCAAAGGGGCATGTGCACTTGGATGTTTATAGCAGCAAGGTCTACAATAGCCAAACTATGGAAAGAACCTAGATGCCCATCAACAGATGAATGGATAAAGAAGATGTGGTAATATAACGGAATACTATGCAGCAATCAAGAGAAATGAAATCTTGCCATTTGCAAAGATCGGATGGAATTAGAGGGTATTATGCTAAGCAAAATAAGTCAATCAGAGAAAGCAATTATCATATGATCTCTCTGATATGAATAATTTGAGAGGCAGGGCAGGGGGTTGTTTGGGGTGAGGGGGGAAATGAAACAAGATGGGATAGGGAGGGAGACAAACCATAAGAGACTCTCAATCTCATGAAACAAACTGAGGGTTGCTGGGGGGTAGGGATAGGGTGGCTGGGTTATCGGGAGGGTATGTGCTATGGTAAGTGCTATGAAATGTGTAAGCCTAATGATTCACAATCTACCTCTGGGGCAAATAATACACTATATGTTAATAAAATATTTTAAAAATACTTTTTATAGTCTTGGCAATACATTTGACCATGTCTAATTTCTCTCTCCTTAACTATTAGAATTCTTCCTCTAATATCAAGTCAGTTATCCTGGTTCCCATCACCAACTTTTGCCAATGATTCTTCTTTATTGCTTGGAATTAAGTACAGAGTAGCAATTCCTCTACTTGTTGCTTCTGTCTTCTTGGTAATTTTAACCATTTGTGAACATTTCTTTTGGTCATCTAACATGGACTAAATATTATCACTATCATTACATTGTTTTTATTTTCAGAGGACATTATGACACTTATATTTTTTTCTGATGAAGAAAAGATTCAAAGAAATAAAGTAATTTTTAAAAAGATTTATTTATTTATTTATTTGACAGACAGAAAGACAGAAAGAGAGGGAATACAAGCAGAGGGAGTGGGAGAGGGAGAAGCAGGCTTCCTGCTGAGCAGGGAGCCCAATGTGGGGCTCGATCCCAGAACCCTGGGATCATGACCTGAGCCAAAATCAGATGCTTAGTGACTGAGCCACCCAGGCACCCCAGGAAATAAAGTAACTTAAGTAATATTTTACTTATTTCATCTTATATTATGTAAAATATATTATTCTAGAAGCTAGAAATATGAACAAAGACAAAATCCTTGGGATTTTTAATATTGTAGGAAAGAGACAAACTGGCAGAAGATAGCTTCAGGAAAACTGAATTTATTAAGAGTAGATGGGTGGTCCAGACAGTAATATTGGAATATATCAGAAGACTTCATGTTATCTGACAAAATGGATGTCTACTATAATTTGATGACTGGAATTTATAAGGAACACAAACTGAGGGCACACTTGGAGAGGAATATGGAGTCTAGAGTTTCAGAAATTTTCACCACATTAAGGACAAAGTCAGGAATTTTTCATTCAGCTTCTTAATATAAGAAACTATCTAGGTGGCGCCTGAGTGACTCAGTTGGTTAAGTGTCTGCCTTTGGCTCAGGTCTGGATCCCAGGATCCTGGGATTGAGTGCTACATTGGGCTTCCTGCTTTACAGGGAGCTTGCTTTTCCCTCTCCTCTTCCTGTTGCTCCCCCCTGTGCTCTCTGTCAAATGAATAAATAAAGTCTTTTTAAAAAAAAATAAAAATAAAAGAAGCTACTTAGGAACAATTAGTTGTAGCAAGGTGGTTAGGAGCATTAAGTTAGAAAATCCTATGATGGACCATGCCTCACTCAAAAAAATTGAAAAATCCCAAATACACAAACTCTCTTTACACCTTAAAGAACTGGAGAATCAGCAACAAATCAAGCCAATCCCACGCACAAGAAAGGAAATAATTAAGATTAGAGCAGAGATCAATGAGTTAGAAACTAGAGATACAGTAGAACACATCAATGAAACTAGATGTTGGTTCTTTGAAAGAATAAGATCAATAAACCCCTGGCCAAACTAATCCAAAAGAAAAGAGATAGGACCCAAATTAATAAAATTACAAATGAAAAGGATGAGATCACAACTAACACCAAGGAAATAGAAATAATCATCAGAAATTATTATCAACAGCTATATGCCAATAAGTTAAGCAACTTAGAAAAAATGGATACATTCCTGGAAACCTGTAAGCTTCCAAGACTGAAACAGGAAGAAACTGACAACCTGAATAGACCAATATCTAGTAATGAGATTGAAGCAGTGATCAAAAACCTCCCAAAAAACAAGAGTCTAGGACCTGACAGATTCCCTGGGAAATTCCACCAAAGATTCAAAGAAGAAATAACTCTATTCTTCTGAAGCTGTTCCAAAAAATAGAAACTGAAGGAAAACTTCCAGACTCTATGAAGCCAGTATTACCTTGATTCCCAAACCAGGGAAAGATCTTATCAAAAAGGAGAATTTCAGACCAATATCCCTGATGAATATGGATGCCAAGATTTTCAACAAGATCTTAAGTAACAGGATCGAACAGTATATTAAAAGGATTAGTCACTATGACCAGGTGGGATTGGGATGCAAGGGTGGTTCAACATTTGCAAATCAACCAGTGTGATAGAACAAATCAATAAGAGAAGAGACAAGAACCACATGGTCCTCTCAATTAATGCAGGAAAAGCATTTGACAAAATACAGCATCCTTTCCTGATTAAAACTCTTCAAAGTATAGGGATAGAAGGAATATTCCTCAACTTCATAAAATCCATTTATGAAAAACCCACAGTTTGAGAATATCATTCTCAATGGGGAAAAACTGAGAGCCTACCCATTGAGATCAGGAACACAATAAGGATGCCCACTCTTTCCACTGTTGTTCAACATAGTACTAGAAGTCCTAGTGACAGCAATCGGACAACAAAAAGAAATAAAAGGTATTCAAATTGGCAAAGAAGAAGTCAAACTCTCTCTCTTCGCAGATGACATGATCCTTTATGTGGAAAATCCAACACCCCCAAATTACTAGAACTCATAGCAGTTCAGTAATGTGGCAGGATACAAAAGTCAATGCACAGAAATCACTTCCTTTCTTCTACACTAACAATAAAATTGTAGAAAGGACAATTAGAGAATCGATTCCATTTACATTAGCACCAAAAACCATAAGATACCTTGAAATAAACCTAACCAAAGAGGTTAAGGATCTATACTCCAGGAACTATAGAACACTCATGAAAGAAATTGAAGACACAAAAAGATGGAAAAACATTCCATGCTCATGGGTCAGAAGAATAAACATTGTTAAAATGCCTGTGCTGCCCAGAGCAATCTATACTTTCAATGCCATACCAATCAAAATTCCATCTGCATTTTTCAAAGTGCTGGAACAAACAAACCTAAAATTTGTATGGAACCAGGAAAGTTCCTGAATCACTAAGGAAATATTGAAGAAAAACAGAGCGGGGGGCATCATGTTGCCCGATTTCAAGCTTTATTACAAAGCTGTGAACACCAAGACAGCATGGTACTGGCACAAAAACAGACACATAGACCAATGGAACAGAACAGAGAGCCCAGATATGGACCCTCAACTCCATGGTCAAATAAATCTTTGATAAAGCAGGAAAAAATATCCAGTGGAAAAGATAGTTTCTTCAATAAACGGTGCTGGGAAAATTGCACAGCTATGTATAGAAGAATGAAACTCAACCATTCTCTTACCCCATACACAAGGTAAACTCAAAATGGATCAAAGACCTCAATGTGAGATAGGAATCCATTAAAATCCTAGAGAAGAACATAGGCAGTAACCTCTTCAACGCAGGCCACAGCAACTTCTTTCAGGACATGTCTCCAAAGGCAAAGGAAACAAAGGTGAAAATGAACTTTTGGGACTTCATCAAGATAAAAAGCTTCTGCACAGCAAAGGAAACAGTCAACAAAGAGGCAACCCATGGAATGAGAGAAGATATTTGCAAATGATACTATGGACAAAGCGCTGATATCCAAGATCTATCAAGAACTTCTCAAACTCAATACCCAAAAAACAGATAATCGTGTCAAAAAATGGACAGAAGACATAAACAGACACTTCTCTAATGACTTACAAATGGCTAGCAGACACATGAAAAAATGTTCATCATCGTTAGCCATCAAGGATATTCAAATCAAAACCACACTAAGATACCACCTTACACCAGTTAGAAAGGCAAAGAATAATAAGGCAGGAAACAACAGATGTTAGGGAGGATGTGGAGAAAGGGGAACCCTCTTACCTATTGGTGGGAATGCAAGTCGGTGAGGCCTCTTTGGAAAACACTGTGGAGATTCCTCAAAAAATTAAAAATAGAGCTACCCTATGATCTGGCAATTGCACTACTGGGTATTTACCCCAAAGATACAGATGCAGTGAAAAGAAGGGCCATATGTACCCCAATGTTCATAGCAGCAATGGCCACAATAGCCAAACTGTGGAAAGAGCCAAGGTGCCCTTTAACAGACGAATGGATAAAGAAGATGCAGTCCATATATACAATGGAATATTACTCAGCAATCAGAAAGGATGAATACCCAACTTTTGCATCAACATGGATAGGACTAGAGGAGATTATGCTGAGTGAAATAAGTCAAGCAGAGAAAGTCAATTATCATACAGTTTCACTTACTTGTGGAACATAAGGAATAACATGGAGGACATTAGGAGAAGGACAGGAAAAGTAATCGGGGAAAATCAGAAGGGGAGACAAACTATGAGAGACTGTGGACTCTGAGAAACAAACTGAGGGTATTGGGGGGATGGGTGAGTCTGGTGGTGGGTATTAAGGGGGGCATGTATTGCATGGAGCACTGGGTGTTGTACATAAACAATGAATCTTGGAACACTGCATTGAAAACTAATGATGTATTTTATGGTGACTAACATAACACAATAAAAAAAGAAAAGAAAATTCTAGGATGGAGAAAAATCTGAATTTAAATTCTGACCATGTCACCTACCGCTTGTATAGATTTTAAAGAGTTACTTAATACTTAAGTTCTTAGACCTTGATTTGCTGCATTTGTAAAATGGGAATGATAATGTTAATCTTATAAGACTTGTGAGGTTACATTAAGATATACTTAGCATAGCACCTGGCATGATGAAATTTAAATTTGTATCAGCAGTTTTCAAAGTGTAGTCCATGGAAACAAGGAGTTTCCAAGATCCATTTCAGGGGGTTCTTGAAGTTAAATGATACATTTCTTAATAACACTTTATTTGCCTTTTTAATATGGTGACATTTGCACTGACTGTGTAAAAGCAATGGTGGGTTAAGCCTTTTGGCATCTTTTTTTTTTTTTTTTTTTAAGATTTTGTTTATTTATTTGACAGAGAGAGAGATCACAAGTAGGCAGAGAGGCAGGTGGGGTAGGGGAGCAAACTCCCTGCTGAGCAGAAAGTCCAATGCAGGGCTTGATCCCAGGACCCTGGGATCATGACCTGAGCTGAAGGGAGAGGCTTTAACTCCCTGAGCCACCCAGGCACCCCAAACCTTTTGGCATCTTATGTAGGAATCAAAACAGTAGCAGCAAACTATACTAATCTAACAGTCATTACAATTTTCTCTACCGGGGTGCCTGGGTGGCTCAGTTAAACATCTGCCTTCAGCTCAGGTCATGATCCAGGGGTCCTGGGATCGAGCCCCACATTGGGCTCTCTGCTCAGTGGGGAGCCTGCTTCTCCCTTTCCTCTGCCTGCCACTCCCCCTGCTAGTGCACACTCTGTGTGTCAAATAAATAAATCTTTGTCATAAATACTGGAGGGGTTAAAAGCACACTGGTTTCACCCTTAAACCAACTCAAGGGTGCCTGGGTGGCTCAGTTGTTAAAGCGTCTGCCTTCGGATCAGGTCATGATCCCAGGATCCTGGAATCAAGTCCCACATCAGGCTCTCTGCTCCGTGGGAAGCCTGTTTCTCCCTCTCCCCCTGCTTATATTCTCTCTCTCAAATAAGTAAAATTTTAGAAAAAGTTTTTTTCTCTACCACATATTCTCAATACTGGAGGGATAAAAGGCAGTTTAAGTTAAGGATTTCCGCAATCTTTGATGAAGCAATAAAAACTTAATTTTATCCAAGCTTGTCCCTTCCATATACATTTTTTTAATATTCTGTGCAATGAGATAGGAAGTACCCATAAAAAACTTCCCCATACTAAAAATGGTTATCTCAATGAAAAGAACTTATGTGATTCCTTGAGTATGTGAAACTAACTGCTTTTTCCCTGAAATACCATTTTTACCTAATAATGATGGGCATCAATAACAAAACAACAATTCAATTAAAAAATGAGCAAAGTACCCAGAATAGACATTTTCCAAAAGAAGACATTCAAATGGCTAACAGATAAATGAAAAGGCACTCAACATTGCTAGTCATCAGGGAAATGCAAATCAAAACCATAATGAAGCAGACGTCAACATCAGTTTATGACAAAAACTCTCAATAAAATAAGTACAGAGGGAATGTACCTCAACATAGTGAAAGCCATAGATAACAAGCTCACAGCTACCATCATACTCAATGGTGAAAAGTTGCAAGCTTTCCTCTAAGATTAGGAACAAGACAGGGATGCCACTTTCACTCAACATAGTATTGGAAGTCCTAGCCAGAGCAATTAGGCAAAAATAAGTAAGAAATAAAAAGCAATCAAATTGGAAATGAAGGTACAACTATTTGCAGAGAATGTGATATAGAAAACCCTAAGTAGGGGAGAAGGGCAAGATGGTGGAGAAGTAGATCCTGTTGCAACCTGTCCCCAAAAGTGAGTTGGATATCTACCAGAACACGCTAGACACCAATGAAATGACCCTGAGGAGCAAGATTTCTCACTTCTGGATCTCTGCGAGAGAAGACAGCAGAAGACAGCAGTGCAGAGGTAAAGCAAAGTGGGATCACTCGAACTGATATCAGAGGATAAACAAAAGGGGGAAGGAGCCACCAGAAGTGATCCAAGGACAGTAATACCCCAAAGGAAAGTGCCTGGTGGTGGGGGACCAGCAGTAACAAAGTCCGGTTAAAAACACTTAAAAACAGCAAATTCTGAGGAGCAACTAGTGGAAAGGGGTGGTCGTGGGCACTGGCCTGGACCCACGCTCCCAGGAAGGAGAGTGCCAAAGTGAGACTGGTGGGGGGATCCAGTCCGCAGAACCTGCAGCTTTCCGCTCTCTGCAACATTCTGTGGGCTGGGTGCGCACCTACAACCGCCTTTAGAGAGTCTGCTGTGGTTCAGGAGCGGCAGTTTTTCTCTGTGTGCATTCTAGACTGGACATTCATGGCCCGCTGCAGGGTCTGGGGGATCCTGGCTGGCCCCGGAGAAAATGTGAGCAGGTGGCCTAAATTCCCCCCGTCCACACTTGCGGAGCCGCAGAAAGGCGGCCGCAGTCGCACGCCACCTCGAACAGGCTGCCCTGTGAGCAGAATTTTGCGGAGAGAAGTGTATGTTCTGGACCCCCCAGAGGGGACCAGAGACTCAGGCTTCTCTGCAACGCGGAGGACTGAGTGCTTCTGGGCAGATTTCTTGCTTGAACTCTCTGAAAAGGTGAAAAAGCTTCAAAAGGCCAAAAACTTTCAGAGGGCAAAAGACTGAGAAACCGGTTTCCACAGAGCTCAGTCCCTTGACTGGGGGGTAGGGTGATCCAACCCAAGCAAGACTGACCGGAAAACAACGCGGCAGGCCCCTCCCTCACAGACAAGTCAAAAAACAGAAGGACTATAATAACCACAGGGTCGCCATAAAATTTTAAACCCCCAACATCAGGGGAAATCAATACATTAAGCTCCTGATAATACCCTCAAACCTGTATATTTCACAGATACAAGTTTTTTTTTCTTTTTTCTTTCTTATTTTTTTATTATTCACTTGCTTTCACATTTTTTGAAAATTTTTTTTAAAGAACTACTTAACAACTAGAGCCTTAATACAACTATAAACCCAGGAAGACCTGAAATAACCTTCCTTGCCTGAAAGGAGTTATAACCACCCTCCCATCTTATCCTTCTGTCAGTGTTTCTACATATTTGCTTTTGTTCTGGTATTATAGAAATCTTATTCTTGGGGTTCATTCTGATTAGGTTTTTATTTCTTGTCATTTATTTTTGTTGGTCTATATGGTTGTTTGTGTTTGTTTACATACCTTATAATTCTTATTTTTGGGACCCATTCTGGCTGGGATTTCCTCTTTTTCTCTTTCTCTCTCTCTTTTTTTATCCTTATTCTTTCTTTTTGGTGGTGAATCCCAATTGCTCCAAAACTTTCTAGGGTGCACCCTGCCTGGTTCGTGGGCGATATATCCAGCTATACATCCTCTCATCCACTTCTCATCAAAATGACTAGGAGCAACACCCATCAGAGGAAAAACCCAGAGACTGTACCCTCTCCCTCAGAAATATTGGACATGGACATAAACAGTATGTCAGAAAGGGAATTCAGGGTGACAATTATCCAGGCAATGACTAGGATGGAGAAAAACATTAATGACAACATAGAATCTCTAAGGGCAGGAATGAGATCCGGTATAGCTGATGTAAGAAGCGCTATCAATGAGATCCAATCTAAATAGTCTAACAGCGAGAGTTACAGAGACCGAGGATAGAATTAGTGATCTAGAGGATAAAATGGTTGAGAAGAAAGGTCAGGAGGAGAGCTGGAACAAACTGCTCAGGAATCATGAGAACAGACTTAGGGAAATAAATGACACCATGAAACGTTCCAACATCAGAATTATTGGAATCCCAGAGAGGGTAGAGAAAGACAGAAGACTAGAAGATATAGCTGACCAAACTCTGAATGAAAATTTCCCCAATCTGAGGAATGGAACAAGTGTTCGTGTCCTAGAGGCAGAAAGAACACCAGCCAAGATCAATGAGTCTAGAAAATCGGAGAGACACATTATTGTAAAATTTGCAAATTATAATTTTAGACAAGAGGTCCTGAGGGCAGCTAGGGGGAAGAGATTCCTTACATACTGAGGAAGGCCCATCAGAATAATGTCAGACCTGTCCACAGAAACCTGGCAAGCCAGAAAGGGCTGCATGATATATTCAGGACACTAAACGAGGAGAACATGCAGCCAAGAATACTTTATCCAGCAAGGCTGATATTCAAAATGAATGGAGAGGTAAAGAGCTTCCAAGACTAGCAAAGATTAAAAGAGTATGTGACCACCAAGCCAGCACTCCAGGAAATAATAAGGGGGGTTCTATAAAAGTAGGAAGAACACATCACTGACTTAGAACAGAAATTTGCTATCTATAGAAACAAGGACTTCACAGGCAACATGTCAATAAACACTTATCTTTCAATAATCACTCTCAACGTAAAGGGCCTAAATGTTCCCATAAAATGGCACAGGGTTGCAGAATGGATAAAACGGTAGAACCCATCCATATGCTGTCTACAAGAGACACATTTGGAACCAAAAGATATACCCAGACTGAAAGTGAAAGGATGGAGAACCATCTTTCATGCCAACAGACCTCAAAAGAAAGCTGGGGTAGCGATTCTCATATCAGATAAATTAGATTTTAAGCTAAACACTGTAGTCAGAGATACAGAAGGACACTACATCATCCTTAAAGGGTCTATCCTCCAAGAAGATCTAACAATTGTAAACATTTATGCCCCCAATATAGGAGCAGCAAACTACATAAGCCAACTGTTAATCAAAATAAAGAGTCATATTGATATGAATAGATTAATAGTAGGAGATCTTAACATGCCACTCTCAGTAACTGACAGATCATCTAAACAGAAAAATCAATAAAGAAACAAGAGCTTTGAACGACACATTGGACCAGATGGACCTCATA
>JAPYYJ010003800.1:0-11132 GCA_028533885.1 Nasua narica | reverse complement strand
ACAAAAAGGTGGAAAAGCATTACATGCTCATGGATCAGAAGAATAAGCATTGTTAAAATGTCTATACTGCCCAGAGCAATCTATACTTTCAATGCCATCCAAATCAAAATTCTACCAGTTTTTTTTCAAAGAGCTGGAACAAACAATCCTAAAATTTGTATGGAACCAGAAAAGACACCGAATTGTTAAAGAAATGTTGAAAAAGAAAAACAAAGCTGGGGGCCTCACATTGCCTGATTTCAAACTTTCCTAAAAAGCTGTGATCACCAAGACAGCATGGTACTGGCACAAAAACAGACACATAGACCAGTGTAACAGACTAGAGAGGCCAGAGATGGACCCACAACTCTGTGGTTAATACAGACATTATAAAAATGTTTATTCTTCTAATCCATGAGCATGAAATATTTTCCATCTTTTTGTGTTTTATTCAATTTCTTTCATAAGCATTTGGTAGTTTCTAGAGTATAGATCATTTGTGTTTTTGTTTAGGTTTATTCCAAGATATCTTATGGTTTTTGTTGCTATTTAAATGGAATCAATTCTCTAATTTCTCTTTCTACAGTTTCATTGCTAGTGTATAAGAAAGCAACTGATCATGAAACAAGATGGGATGGGAAGGAGACAAACCTTAAGAGACTCCTAAACTCATGAAACAAACTAAGGGTGGCTGGGAGGTGGGGGGTAGGGTTATGGACATTGGGGAGGGTATGCGCTATGGCAAATGCTGTGAAATATGTAAGCCTGATGATTCACAGACATGTACCCTGGGGCAAATAATATATGTTAATAAAAAATTTTAAAAAAAAGAAAGCAAGTGATTTCTGTGCATTAATTTTGCATCCTGCCACATTACTGAATTATTGTATGAGCTCTAGTAATTTGAGGGTAGAGTCTTTTGGGTTTTCCACATAAAGTATCATGTCATCTGTGAAGAGAGAGTTTGATTTCTTCTTTGCCAACTTGAATGCCTTTTATTTCTTTTTGTTTTCTGATTGGTGAGACTAGGATTTCTAGTACTATGTTCAACAATAGTGGCAAACTGGCATGTTCCTGATCTTGTTGTGTTCCTGATCTTAAGGTAAAGGCTCTCAGCTTTTCCCCGTTAAGAATGATATTGACTTTGAGCTTTTCATAGATGGTTTTTATGAAATTGAGGAACATTCCATCTATCCCTATACTCTGAAGAGTTTTATTTAGAAAAGGTGGCTGTATTTTCTTAAATGCTTTTTCTGTATCAATTAAGATCATATGGTTCTTGTCTCTTCTCATATTAATGTGTTCTATCACAATCATTGATTTAGGAATGTTGAATTACCCTTGCATCCCAGGAATGAATCACACTTAGTCGTGATGAATGATCCTTTTAATGTACTGTTGAAACCTATTAACTAGGATCTTGTTGAGAATTTTGGTGTTCATCTTTATCAGGATATTGTTCTGAAGTTATCCTTATTCATGGGGTCTTTTCCTGGTTTTGGGATCAAGGTAATGCTGGCCTCATAGAAAGTGTCTGGAAGTTTTCCTTATGTTTCTATGTTTTGAAACAGCTTCAGGATAATAGGTATTATTTCTTCTTTGTATATTTGATAGAATTCCCCAGTGAATCAATCAGGCCCTGGACTCTTGATTTTTAGGAAGTTTTTGATCACTGCTTCAATTTTGTTACTGGTTATTGGTCTATTCTTATTGTCAGTTTCTTCCTGTTTCAATTTTGGTAGTTTATAGGTTTCCAGGAAGGCATCCATTTCTTCCAGGTTACTTTATGTATTGGCATATAGTTGTTGATAATAATTTCTAATAATTGTTTTTATTTCCTTGTTTTTAGTCATGATCTCTCTCTCCTTTCATTTATAATTTTATTAATTTGGGTCCTTTCTCTTTTCTTTGGGTAAGCCTGGTCAGTGATTTATTGATCTTAATTCTTTCAAAGAACCAGTGTCTAGTTTTGTTGATCTGCTCTACTCTATTTCTGGTTTCTAATGCATTGATCTCTGCTCAATTTTAATTATTTATCTTCAAAGTTTAGGGTATATTTGTTCTTTCTCCAGATTTTAAGGTTTAAAGTTAGTTTGTTTACTCAGGATTTTTTTTTTTTTTTTGAGTGAGGCTTGGATAGCTATGTATTTCCTCCGTATGACCACCTTTGCCATATCCCGTAGGTTTTGGACTGATGTGTTTTCATTATCATTAGTTTCCACGAATTGTTTAAGTTCTTTGATTTCCTGATTGTCCCAAACATTCTTGAGCAGGATGGTCTTTAGCTTCCAAGTGCTTGAATTTCTTCCAAACGTTTTCTTGTGATTGAGTTCCAGTTTCCAAGCATTGTAGTCTGAGAATATGCAAGTAATAATCTCAGTCTTTTGGTATGCATTGGGACCTGATTTGTAGCCCAGTATGTGATCTATTCTGGAGAAAATTCCATCTGTGCTCAAGAAGAATGAGCATTCTGTTGTTTCAGAGTGGAATGTTCTGTATATATCTATGAGGTCCATCTGGTCCAATGTGTCATTCAAAGCTCTTGTGTCTTTACTGATTTTCTGCTTAGATGATCTGTCTATTCCTGAAGGTAGAATGTTGTAGTCTCCTATTATTTAAGTATTTATATTAATATGTTTCTTTATTTTTGTTAACAGTTGCCTTATGTAGTTGACTGATCCCATATTGGGGGCACAGATATTTACAATTGTTAGATCTTCTTATTGGATAGACACTTTAAGTATGATATAGTGTTCTTCTGTATCTCTTACTACAGTATTCAGCTTAAAATCTAATTTGTCTGCTATGAGAATTGTACCCCAGCTTTTTTTGAGGTCCGTTGGTATGAAAAACGGTTCTCTATCCCCTCACTTTCAGTCTCAATGTATCTTTAGGTTCAGAATGAGTCTCTTGTATACAGCATATTGCTGGATCCTATCTTTTTATCCAGTCTGAAACCCTGTGTCATTTCATGGGATTATTTAGGCCATTCACATTGAGAGTGATTATTGAAAGATATGATTTTATTGTCATCATGTTGCCTGTGAAGTCCATGTTTCTATAGATTGTCTCTGTAAATTTCTGTTCTATATCACTCTTGGGGTCTTCTTTTATAGAACCACCCTTAATATATCTTGTAGTGCCAGCTTGGTGGTCACATACTCTTTTGATCTTTGCCAGTCTTGGAAACTCTTTATCTTTCCATCCATTATGAACGTCAGCCTTGCCAGATAAAGTATTCTTGCCTGCATCTTCTTCTCATTTAGTGTCCTGACTATGTCTTGCCAACCCTTTGTGGCTTGCCAGGTCTCTGTGGACAGGTCTGATATTATCCTGATGTTCCTCCCTCTGTATGTAAGAAATCTCTTCTCCCTAGCTGCTTTCAAGATTGTTTCATTCGATCTAAGATTTGTGAATTGTAGTGTTGTTATATGTCAGGGTATTGGCCTATTCTCATTGATCTTGGCAGGGGTCCTCTTTGCCTCTTGGACATGAATGCTTGTTTCCTTCCCTAGATTAGGGAAGTTCTCAGCTATGATTTGCTCAAATTTATCCTTTAGACCTCTCTCTCTCTCTACCCCCTCAGAGATCCCAATAATCCTGATATTGGAAATGTTCATTTAGTCATTAATCTCACTCAGTTTGATCGCTTGGACTTTAACCTGTTTTTCCCATGCTGCTTTGGTTTCCTTCTTTTCTACCATCTTGTCTTCTAGTTCACTAATTCATTCTTCTTCCTTGTTACCCTGACAGTCAGAGTGTCCAGTTTAGACTGCAATTCCTTCATAGCATTTTTAAGTTTGGCCTGATTAGATCTCATTTCTGTCCTTAACGATTCTATACTGTTGTTAATATTTTTCTCATGCCTTGATATCGACTTCATAATTGTTACTCTGAAGTTTATTTCTGACATCTCGGTTATATCCATATCCATTAAGTGTGTGGCAGAAACCACAGTCTGATTCTTTTCTTTGTTGGGGGTGCTTCCTCTTAGTCATTCTGTTGAGGGGTGGTTGAGGAAATGTACAGAGTCCAAAGTATTAACCACAACCCAAGCAAGATGCATCTATTTTATTGGGACCTTAGGAACCTCTTGTTTTCCCAGCCTGTCTTCTGGGGGAGGATCCTATTGAGCTGTTACTCATGAAACCCTTTTTGGGCAGAGTTGCCCTGCCCCCTGTGGGGGGGGGAGATAAGTTCAGTGAAAACCTGTTTTCTGAGGCTTTTGTTCTCTGGCAGATTTCCTGGGTGGCTTTCCATTCTCTTCTGAGAGTCAGAGCAGAAATGACTGAATCCGAACCTCTGCCTCAGAACAGAGAGATTTCAGTCTGCTCTTCACTGAGCTCTCCAGGCCACACTGTCTCCTTTTCTGTTTTTGGTGCTAAAAACTGCGGTCTCCTCGGTTGTGCATCCCATCACAGCATTCCCAGCTGTTGCTCTCAGGGCCAAGCACGTCTCTGCCCTTTGTGCTTCTGAAATCACAAGCCACCCCCAGTTTGCTCACATGTACCTGTAGCTCCAGGTTTCTGTCTGAGGGCTTCCATAAAGTCCTTTCCCCACTGCTATTGGTCTAATCTGTGCTTGGCCCCTGCACAGGAGTCTTTTGTGCTCCAGTATTATCTCACCTTCCTGGCACAAGTTCACAGGGACTCCATCCACCTTTGTTTATCTTCTGATATCTCCCCACAGAATCATGGCTCCCCGCTTCATACCTCAAAACCAGCTGCCAGTGATATTCTGTATAGATCCTCTTCTAGATCTTTTTAGATCGTAGGCTTATTTCATGGGTGTTCAGAATGGTCTGGTAGATATTCAGTTCAATTCAGAGGACTGGTTGAAATAGGGTCCCCTATTCCTCTGTGATCTTTTTTCCCACCTGCAATATTTTTTAGTATGCTCTTCATATCCTGTTAGCTATACTGCAGGGAACAAGCAGTTATCACACAAACGTGCATCTTCTGAGCCAGAATAAACACTGTATCACGCTCCCTCTAAACTAGTTCTCTGGCATTGAGAGAAAATAAATATCAACAAAGAAAGATAAAGAATAGGAAGGATAAGAATTTAGTAAACTTTTTATAAGAAGGCAACAACTAAGAACTGATTTCTTATTTATGTTTTACTACTTTCTACTGAGAAAAAAATAAAAGTGTTATATCAGTCTTTAAGCCAAAGAGCTACCTAGGGTTACAGGCTGTGAAAGGAAGTAGCAACTTGTACCTGGTAGGAGGTCCTTTCTGTCTCCTCTTCAGTTTTTCTAAACCATGATTTTCTGTGCTGACTTCTAGAGATCTGGTGTCTGCCATCCACCTTTGTTGAACGAAAAAGCCCTGGGTAAGTCATCATTACTAATGACCTTCAGGATATTTATTTGAAAGGAGAGAAGACTATACAATAAAAGGAGACAGTTTCTACTTTTATTTTTTTTGAACAGAGGCATGTGGAACATTAAGATGCAGCTGACAAAACAGCAGCTGTTGCCTCTCTAGGAACTTTTAGCCAAAATTAGTAAAAAAATAGCTATTTTGCAATTATAGAAACAGCTGCTTTGCTTATTTAGAAACACTGTTGTAATAGCTTTTATAAAATGAATCACCATATGTTTTATTCTGTACAATAGGTAAAAGGGGTTTAGGGTACTCAGAGATATGCCATAAGTTAATATGTTCTTTCAGTTTTCCAAACACTTTACATATATTTCATTCATATTTTTATTTTTTTTTTACCATTGTATTTCTTTAGTGGTAGTTGTTTCTCTTACAAAAAAATGATGTCTATCATTTTCTACCATACACATTTAACAATTCGTTTTCCTTTTTTAACATTTTATGTATTCAAGAGAGAGAGAGAGAGTGAGAGAGAGCAGAGGGGCAGAGGGAGAGGAACAAGCATCGTCCTCACCGAGAGTGGAGCTTGATGCCGGGCTTAATCTCACAACCCGAAGATCATGAACTGAGTCAAAATCAATAGCCCGCTGATCAACTGACTAAGCCACCCAGGCACCCCAAGCAATTGGTTTTCCATTTCCTTTACTTGTTGGAATTTGAATTTGGAAAGCATTCTTGAATTTAGTCACTTTACCATAACACAATTTAAAATTTTTAAGATTTTATTTATGTGCCAGAGAGAGGGAGAGAGAAAGAAAAAGAGAGAGTACACAACCAGGGGGAACAACAGAAAGGAGAAATAGGATCTCCACTTAGCAAGGAGCCCAATGTAGGACTCAGTCCCAGAACCCTGGGATGGATCATGACCTGAGCCAAAGGTAGACACAACTGACTGAGCCACCTAGCCATCCCCATTGTTAAAATTCTTAGACAGTGAACAATTAATTTATTTGAATGTTCTTAATTATTCATTTTTTCTTTACTCTTTTCTTATTTCTCATATTTAATTTGATTTATTTAATTTGATTTATATTCTTTATTTCACTCAAACCTTCATTTGATGTTTTAGATTTCGTTTAAAGGAACAAGTTCTTAATCTATATGTATATATTTTTAAATTATTTATTTATTAACATATAATGTATTATTTGCCCCAGGGTACATGTCTGTGAATCATCAGGCTTACACATTTCACAGCATTTACCATAGCACATACACTCCCCAATGTCCATAACCCTACCTACACACCTCCCATCCACCCATAGTTTGTTTCGTGAGTTTAGGAGTCTCTTATGGTTTGTCTTCTTCCCCATCCCATCTTGTTTCATTTCTCTTCCCCACACCCCCACGACCCCCTGTCCTGCCTCTCAAATTCTTCATATCAGAGCTATCATGTGATAATTGGCTTTCTTTGACTGACTTATTTCACATAGTATAATACCCTCTAGTTCCATCCACGTCATTGCAAATGTCAAGATTTCGTTTCTCTTGATGGCTGCATAGTATTGCACTGTATATATATACAACCTCTTCTTTATCCATTCATCCATTGATGGACATCTAGGTTCTTTCAATAGTTTGGCTATTGTGGACATTGCTGCTATAAACATTCGGGTGCATGTGACCCTTCAGATGACTACATTTGTATCTTTAGGGTGAATACCCAGTAGTGCGATTGCTGGGTTGTAGGGTAGCTCTATTTTGGACATTTTGAGGAACAATCATACTGTTTTCCAGAATGGCTGTACCAGCTTGCATTCCCACCAAGAGTGTGGGAGAGTTCCCCTTTCTCCGCACCCTTGCCAACATCTGTCATTCCCTGACTTGCTAATTTTAGCAATTCTTTTATTTTTATTTTTTTTAATTTTAGCCATTCTTACTGGTGTGAGGTGATATCTCACTGTTCGTTTCATTTGTATTTCTCTGATGCCGAGTGATGTTGAGAATTTTTTCATGTTCCTGTTGGCCATTTGGATGTCCTCTTTACTGAAATGTCTGTTCATATCTTCTTCCCATTTCTTGATTGGATTATTTGTTCTTTGGGTGTTGAGTTTGAGAAGTACTTTATAGATTTTGGATACTAACCCTTTATCTGATATGTCATTTGTGAATATCTTCTCCCATTCTGTCAGTTGTCTTTGTCTTTTCGTTTTGTTGACAGTTTCCTTTGCTGTGCAAAAGCTTTTGACTTTGATGAAGTCCCAGTGGTTCATTTTTGCCCTTGCTTCCCTTGCCTTTGGCGATGTTTCTAGGAAGAAGTTGCTGTGGCTGAGGTCAAAGAGGTTGTTGCCTATGTTCTCCTCCAGGATTTTGATGGAGTCTTGTCTCACATTGAGGTCTTTGATCCATTTTGAGTCTATTTTTGTGTGTGGTGTAAGGAAATGGTCCAGTTTCATTCTTCTGCATGTGGCTGTCCAGTTTTCCCAACACCATTTGTTGAAGAGACTGGCTTTTTTCTCTTGAATATTCTTTCCTGCTTTGTCAAAGATTAGTTGACCATAGAGTTGAGGTTCCATTTCTGGGCTCTCTATTCTGTTCCATTGATCTATGTGTCTGTTTTTGTGGCAGTACGACACTGTCTTGATGATTACAGCTTTGTAATAGAGCTTGAAGTCTGGAATTGTGATGCTGCCGACTTTGTTTTTCTTTTTCAACATTCCTCTGGATATTCGTGGTCTTTTCTGGTTCCATATAAATTTTAGGATTATTTGTTCCATTTCTTTGAAATAAATTGATGGTATTTTGATAGGGATTGCATTAAATGTCTAGATTGCTTTAGGTAGCATAGACATTTTCACAATATTTGTTCTTCCAATCCATGAGCATAGAATGCTTTTCCACCTTTTTGTGCCTTCTTCAATTACTTTCATGAGTGTTCTGTAGTTCCTTGAGTACAGATCCTTTACTTATTTGGTCAGATTTATTCATAGATATCTTATAGTTCTTGGAGCTATAGTAAATGGAATTAATTCCCTAATTTCCCTTTCCATGTTTTCATCGTTAGTATATAAGAAAGCAACTGATTTCTGTGCATTGATTTTGTATCCTGCCACATTACTGAATTGCTATATGAGTTCTAGTACTTTGAGAGTGGTTTTGATTTGAATCAAATCAAAATTTTCTGGTTTTCCATATAAAGTGTCATGTCATCTGCGAAAAGAAAGAGCTTGACTTCTTTGCCAATTTGAATACCTTTTATTTCCTTTTGTTGTTTGATTGCTGTCATTAGGAATTCTAATACTATCTTGAACAGCAGTGGTGAGATTGGGCATCCTTGTTGTGTTCCTAATCTCAAAGGGAAGGCTATCAGCTTTTCCCCATTGAGTATGATATTTGTGGTGGGCTTTTCATAGATAGCTTTTAAGAAGTCGTGGAATGTTCCCTCTATCCCTATACTTTGAAGAGTTTGAATCAGGAACAGATGTTGCATTTTGTCAAATGCTTTTTCTGCATCAATTGAGAGGTCCATGTGCTTCTTTTCTCTTCTCTTATTCATTTGTTCTATCACATAGATTGATTTGTGAATGTTGAACCACCCTTGCCTCCCAGGTATAAATCCCATCTGGTCATGGTGGATTATCTTTTTAATGTACTGTTGGATCCTATTAGCTAGGATCTTGTTGAGAATCTTGGGATTCATGTTCATCAGGGATATCTGAAATTCTCCTTTTTGATGGGGTTTTTGCCTGGTTTGGGGATCAGGGTAATGCTGGCTTCATAGAAAGAGTCTGGAAGTTTTCCTTGGGTTTCTATTTCTTGAAACAGTCTCAGGAGAATAGGTATTATTTCTTCTTTGAATGGTTGGTAGAATTCCCCAGGGAATCCATCAGGTCCTGGACTCTTGTTTTTTGGGATGTTTTTGATCACTGCTTCAATCTCATTACTAGATATTGATCTATTCATGTTGTCAATTTCTTCCTGTTGCAGTCTTGGAAGATTATGGGTTTCCAGGAATGCATCCATTTCTTCTAGGTTGTTTAACTTATTGGCATATAACTATTGATAATAATTTTTGATGATTATTTCTATTTCCTTTGGATTAGTCATGATCTCTCCCGTTTCATTCATAATTTTGTTAATTAGGGTCCTTTCTCTTTTCTTTTGGATGAGTTTGGCCAGTGGTTTATCGATCATATTGATTCTTCCATAAAACCAACTTCTGGATTCATTGATGCATTCTACTGTTTCTCTAGTTTCTAACTCGTTGATCTTCAGCCAATCAAACAAACTGTTAAATCCCTTCCTAACTCCCTGAGCTACATTAAATTCAGAATTTCTGCTTGGTGAGCCCATCTCAATTTTTTTTTTTTTTTGATCCAACATTAAGTTTGTTCCATCATTATTCCACACCTTCAATTTTCCTGTACATTCTTATACATGTCCCTGAGATTTGTCTGTATAAATTAGAAAACTCAAGTAGTTCTTTCTGTTTGTGACACACAATTTCATGGGTCACAATTTGTACCTCAACTTTAGTGACCTGTTGGTACTTGAGTCTAGTTAAGGGTCTAGAAGTAAAGAGAAATGGTAGGGGTGTGTCCTGAGAAAAATTAGCATGTCTTGCAGGGCAATTGCCTCAGGGATGCTATTACAATTTCCTCAAGTAATGCAAGTCTGAATCCCTCAGATTGTGGTGGAGACACAATTCACAATGTGGTTGAAGGGTTTTCTTCCACTGACAAATAAGAGTATTCAAAACATAGAGGATCAGTGTCTAACTAACTAATAGTAAATTTGAAGAATCCACTTTGCTTGTTCACATCAAAGAGGTGGGAAGAAAATCTGAATCTGGTAACAAGCTAATTTGAATAATTGTATTAATAATTTTGTAAGCAATATATTTCTTCTCATGTGCCATTTATTTTGTCCTAAAATAAAACATACATGTTATTTTAATAGTTACAAATAATTTTTAAAAAGAAATGCTATTTTTAGATGCAAATTTGAGAAGAGAGTGTTGAATGAATATTCATTTTTTTTTTTAGGTAAATGAGTTTTGTTGTTGTTGTTGTTGTTGTTTCCCCACAAATATATTTATTTTTTCAGTGTTACAAGATTGATTGTTCATGCACCACACCCAGTGCTCCATGCAACACATGCCCTTCTCAATACCCAACACCAGGCACGCCCAACCCCCTACCCCCACCCCTCCAAAACCCTCAGTTTTTTACTCAGAGTCCACAATATTTAATGGTTCATCGCCCCCTCCAATTTCCCCCATTCACCCTTCCCTTCTTCTCTCAATGGCCTCCGTGATTTTCTTTATACTCCACATGTGAGACCATAAGATAATTGACTCTCTTCCCTTGACTTATTTCACTCCGCATAATCTCTTCTAGTTCCTTCCATGTTCATACAAAAGTTGGATATTCATCCTTTCTGATGGAGGCATAATATTCCATTGTATAGATGTACCACATCTTCCTTATCCACTCATCTGTTGAAGAGCATTTGGTTCTTTCCACAGTTTGGCGATTGAGGCCATTGCTGCTATGAACATTGGGGTACATGTGGCCCTTCTTTGTACTGCATCTGCTTCTTTGGGGTAAATGCCCAGTAGTGCAATTGCAGGGTTGTAGGGTAGCTCTATTTTTAATTTCTTGAGAAATCTCCACACTGTTTTCCAAAGTGGCTGCACCAACTGGCATTCCCACCAGAAGTGGTGGAGGGTTTCCCATTCTCCTCATCCTCTCCAGCATTTGTTGTTTACTGTCCTGTTGATTTTGGCAATTCTAATTGGTGTAAGGTGGTATCACAGTGTGGTTT
>JAPYYJ010000038.1:0-24474 GCA_028533885.1 Nasua narica | reverse complement strand
AAGATTGCTTTGCACATTCAATGTCTTTGGGGTCCCATACAAATTTTAGGATTATTTGTTCTAGTTCTGTGAAAAATGCTCTTGGTATTTTAATAGGGATTGCATTAAATCTATAGGTTGCTTTGGGTAGTATGAATATTTTAACAGTATTTGTTTTTTCAATCCATTAACATAGAATATCTTTCCATTTCTTTATGTTATCTTCATTTTCTTTCATCTGTGTTTTACAGTCAGGGTACAGGTCTTTCACCTCCTGGTTAAAGTTTAATCTTAAGTATTTTATTATTTTTGGTGCAATTGTAAATGGGACTGTCCTCTTAATTTCCCTTTCTGCAACTTTAATATTAATGTATAGAAATGCAATGATTTCTCTATATTGATTTTGTATCTTGTGACCTTACAATTCATTCATTAGTTCTAATATTTTCTTGGAGTTGTTAGGGTTTTCTATATATACTATCATGTCATCTGCAAATAGTGAAAGTTTTACTTCTTCCTTATGGATTTGGATGTCTTTTGTTCCTTTTTGTTGATTGCTGTGGCTAGAACTTCCAGTGTTATGCTGAATAAAAGTGGTGAGAATTCTTGTCTTATTCCTGATCTTAAGGGAAAAGCTCTCAGTTTTTTACCACTGAGTATGACATTAGCTACAGAGTTTTCATATATGGCCTTTATTATATTGAGGTATGTTCCCTTCGGATCTACTTTATTGTGAGTTTTTAATTGTGAATGGACGTTGTACTTTACCAAATGCTTTTCCTGTGTCTATTGAAATGATCACATGGTTCTTATCCTTTCTCTTATTGATGAGATGTATCACTGTTGATTGATTTGTGAATCTTAAAATACCCTTGCATCCCAGGAATAAATTTCACATGATTGTGTTGAATGATTTTTTTAATTGACTGCTAGATTCAGTTTGATAATATTTTGTTGAGGTTTTCGGCACCTATGTTCTTCAGAGATATTGGCTGGTAGTGTTCCTTTTTATGTAATGTTATTTATCCGGTTTGGGGATCAGAGAAATGCTGGTCTCATAGAATGAATTTGGAAGGTTTCCTACCTCCTTTACTTTTTGGAATAGTGTGAGAAGAATAGATATTAACTATTTTTGTAATGTTTGGTAGAATTCACCTGTGAAGCCATCTGATCCTGGGCTTTTGTTTGTTCGGGGTTTTTAAATTACTAATTCAATTTCATTGTTGGGAATCAGTTTGTTAAAATCTTCTATTTCTTCCTATTTCAGTTTTGGTAGGTTATATGTTTCTACGAATTTAGCCATTTCTTCTAGGTTGTCCAATTTGTTGGCATATAATTTTTCACAATAATCTTTTACAATCTTCTATATTTCTGTGGTGTCAGTCATTATTTCTCCTCTTTGATTTCTAATTTTCTAATTTTCTCCTCTTTCTCTCTCTCTCTTTCTTTAAATGAAGAGGTTTACTGTACTAATCTTTTCAAAGAAACAGTTCTTGGATTAAATGATCTGTTCTATTGTTTTTTTTTTCAGTTTGTTTGTTTTGTTTTGTTTTAGTTTTCTATTCCACTTGTTTCTGCTCTAAATCTTTATTATTTTCTTCCTTCCACTGCTTTAGGGTTTGTTTGTTCTTGTTTCTCTAGCTCCTTTAGGTGTAAGAAATGTAACAATGTAACAAATTACATTGTTATTTTGAGATTTTTCTTGCTTCTTGAGTTAAGCCTGTAGTACTATAAACTTCCCTTTTATTGAGCACTCTCTGTGCCTCCTGCATCTGAATTTCTGCTTGCTTCCCAGATTTAGGAAACTTTCAGTTATTATTTATTGAAATACATATTCCACCCCCTCTTCTCTTTATGATCCCTATAGTGCAAATGTTTTATACTTGACAATGTCACTGAGTTCCCTATTTTCATTTTTTTATTATTTTCTTTCTCCTATTTAGCTTGATTGCTTTCCATTACTCTGTCCTTCATATTGCTGATCTAGTCTTCTGCTTCCTCTAGCCTACTATTTATTCCATCTAGTGTATTTTTAATTTCAATCATTGAGTTCTTCATCTCTGATCCTCATATGTTTTCTTTCTCTTTGTTAAAGGTCTCACTGAGATCCTCCACTCTTTTCTCAAGTCCACTGAGTAACTTTATGATCATTATTTTAAATTCTCTATCAAGCATATGTTACTTATCTCTGTTTTGTTTTCATTTAGGTTTCTTGCTGTGATTTGTCCCATTCTTTCATTGGAGACATATTCCTCTCTCTCCTCATTTTGTTTAACTCACTGTGTTTCTATGTGTCAGGAAATTCAGCTACATCTTCTACTTTTGAAAGTAGTGGCCCTACAAAGAAGTCCTATAGAGCCCTTCCTAATCTCTTTGATGCATGTGGCCTCTTCTCTACATTTAGCTACGGGGAGTCTATTCTGCCAAATATTGGGTCCTTTCTTGGTTATTTACACTGATGTATCTAGTTGTATCTACTTGTATCCATGGGATGAGGTGAACTTAGTATTCTACCCTGCAATCTTCCCTGGAAGGCTCCTTTCTTTTTTTATTGTGACTCATTTTAAATTATGACTGTACCACTTATTAGTTATGCAATTTGGAACATATAAAGTTTCTAATTGCAGATTCCTCATTTGTAAAATAGGGAAGAAAACACCCACCTTATATCATTGTTGTTGGCTAATATCTGCAGAAATGTTGCCAGGATAATGCCAAGAGCATGGAAAACACAGTAAATATTATTTGAATGCGAAAAAAGTGTCTAACAGCATTAAAAGCAATTCACGTCACTGGGCAAGAACAAGTTACAAGAATGGACATGGAATCTCTGCCAGTAATCCTGAGACACCTGAACAAAGAAAAGGGGTTAGAGGGTGCCTGGGTGGCTCAGTTGGTTAAGCAACTGCCTTCAGCTTGGGTCATGATCCTGGAGTCCTGGGATCGAGTCCCACATTGCGTTCCCTGCTTGGCAGGGAGTCTGGTTCTCCCTCTGACCTCTTCCCTCTCATACTCTCTTCTCTCTCTCAAATAAATAAAATCTTAAAAAAAAGAAAAGGGATTATAAAAATGAATAAAAGGAAAGAATAATTCTATAGGCTTCTTCAGAGAAGAAGATAATAAATCCTATAAACTACTGATCTAGGAATTTGGTATCTCCCCAAATGAACAAAATTCTACAGTGGATTAAATAGATGCTTTCTGAGAATTTTTTGGAAGTGGTGATGATGAAGGGTCGATGAGCATCACAGAACATGCTTATTTCAATGGGCTTCCTTTATCTATTTCACAGGGTGTTACACAAATAGACCAGGAAGGTATTTGATTTTAGTCAAACACTTGGCTAAGTATTTGATAACATATTTTGGGACACTGATCTACTGGATTAGATCAATGATTTTATCAGTTTGATTTGTAGCTATTCCAGAATCATACCAAAAGAGAACTAATTTATGGATCTGTGTCTAGAGGGATGGTAGATACCAGTTTATGGTAGATTTTTTTATCTTGGTCTAGTCATATTTAAGACTTTTAAAATCAGTGGTTCAAATAAATAAATAGGGGTTCTTATTGGTAAACCCATTTTACACAAAAGCTTTTTTGGCACAAGACAACAAATGGATGACAAGTCACATCAAACTCAAAGGTGCAAACTGGGAAAGCAAAAAATGACCGAAAGAATACTCAAAATCACTTTGATAAATTAGAGTAATCATCCTGAAATAATTAGATAGCAAGTAACAGAGGTGAATGCAATGTTTCCACTAGAGTTTAAAATGCCATTTACAGGGGTGCCTGGGTGACTTAATCATTAAGTGTCTGCCTTCGGCTCAGGTGGTGATCCTGGGGTCCTAGGATCAAGCCCCAAATCGGACTCCCTGCTCAGTGGGGAGCCTGCTTGTCTCTCTCCCTCTCTCACTGCTTGTGTTCTCTCTCTTGCTGTGTCTCTGCCAAATAAGTAAAATCTTTTTTTTTAAAAAAATGCCATTTATACCACATGTGTATATAAGAAAAGATTTATGATTATTTGCTTGGTGAAAGAACTTAGAAGATAAAATGATGGCAGGCTTTTCTAAAATTAAGTGTACATAAATAATGTATGAATACAGTCTGTTCATGAATAATATTTTTTTTTTTTTTGCTGAAAAGGAGTCCCTTCATCTAAATTCCTCATTCTGCATCTCAGAAATCCCCATATATCCTCTTTTATCAGGTTGTATGCATTCTTGACCCTTTTTATGCTTACAGTAGTGATTTATATTATCTGGTTTTCTTCAGTGTGTTTTTATTTTGCTTTTTTTATAATTTACATAAATGGAGCATAATCATTAGTATCCATTATAGTTCTATGGCCTGGGTACTAAAGTACGGGTACTGAGTACTAAAGGATGCCTACATATTAAATATGGTTAAATTCTTAAAAGTTTCAATTTAAGCTAAGAAAAGTTACATAAAATATTTTTACCCTTCAATTTTCAAAAATATCCTTATTATGACAAAATAAAAGTGTGAATAAAGCTATAGTTTTAAGATGATTGCAAGTTGGAAGATTTCAAAAACGATCAAGTTTACATATGGTTCTATGTGTCTGGGTTTCTCCTGAATGGCTAGTGATGCCTGGATAAGTAATAGAGGCATGTATAATTCACACTGATACCATAAATTTATTTTTTTACCCTAATTTCAGCAAAATCATTACTTATGTAGTAATAATCAGGATTTTCATTGATTTTTGTTGTTCAGCGCCATATATAAAGGATTAAGAATTAACTGTGGTTGCATTTGAATTGTACACAATATAATTTTTTTAGTAAAATGTACACATTAACTCAAACTTTTAAATATTTAAAAATATTCTGTCAAATGCTTTTTCTACTTCAATTGAGAAGACCATGTGGTTCTTCTCTCTTCTCATTAATTTGTTCTACCACACTGACTGACTTGCAAATGTTGAACCACCCTTAAATCCCAGGGATAAATCCCACCTGGTCATGGTGGATAATCTTTTTAATGTAGTGTTGGATCCTATTATCTAGGATCTTGTTGAGAATCTTGGCATCCATATTCATCAGGGATATTGGTCTGAAATTCTCCTTTTTGATGGGGTCTTTGACTGGTTTGGGAATCAAGGTAATGCTGGCCTCATCCTGATTAAAACTCTTCAGAGTATAGGGATAGAGGAAACATTCCTCAACTTCATAAAATGCATCTATAAGAAACCACAGTGAATACCATTCTCAATGGAGAAAAGCTGAGAGCCTTCCTATTGAGATCAGAAACATGATAAGGATGCCCACTATCGCCACTATTGTTGAACATAGTACTAGAAGCCTTAGCAACAGCAATCAGACAACAAAAGAATAAAAGGTATTCAAATTGGCAAAGAAGAAGTAAAACTCTCTCTTCACAGATGACATGGTACTTTATGTGGTAAACCCAAATGACTCCACCCCCAAAGTACTAGAACTCATAAAGCAATTCAGTAATGTGGCAGGATACAAAATCAATGCACAAAAATCAGTTGCTTTCTTATACATTAACAATGAAACTGTAGAAAGGGAAATTAGAGAACTGATTCCATTTACAATAGTACCAAAAACCATAAGATACCTTGGAATAAACCTAAACAAAGTGGTAAAGGATCTATACTCAAGGAACTACAGAATACTCATGAAAGAAATTGAAGTAAACACAAAAAGGTGGAAAAACATTCCATGCTCATGGATCAGAAGAATAAACATTGTTAAAATGTCAGTGCTGCCCAGAGCAATCTGTACTTTCACATCATCCCGATCAAAATACCATCGGCATTTTTCAAAGTGCTGGAACACACAACCCTAAAATTTGTATAGAACCAGAAAAGACCCCAAATCACCAAGGAAATGTTGAAAAAGAAAAAGCTGGGGTCATCACGTTGCCTGATTTCAAACTTTATTACAAAGCTGTGATTACCAAGATAGCATGGTACTGGCACAAAAACAGACACACAGACCAATGGAACAGAGTAGAGAGCCCAGACATGGACCCTCAATTCTATGGTCAAATAATCTTTGACAAAGCAGGAAAAAATATCCAATGGAAAAAGATAGTCTCTTCAATAAATGGTGCTGGGAAGATTGGACAGCTATATAGAGAAGAATGAAACTGACCATTCTCTTACACCGTACACAAACTCAAAATGGATGAAAGACCTCAATCTATCAAATGCTAGAAATGCTAGGAATCTATCAAAATGCTAGACAAGAACATAGGCAGTAACCTCTTCGACATCAGCCAGAACAACTTCTTTCAAGACACGTCTCCAAAGGCAAAGGAACAAAAGTGAAAATGAACTTTTGGGACTTCATCAAGATAAAAAGCTTCTGCACAGCAAAAGAAACAGTCAACAAAACAAAGAGGCAACTCACAGAATGGGAGAAGATATTTGCAAATGACACCACAGACAAAGGGCTAATATCCAAGATCTATAAAGAACTTCTCAAACTCAACACCTGAAAAACAGACAATCGAGTCAAGAAATGGGCAGAAGACACGAACAGACACTTCTCTAATGAAGACATACAAATAGCTGACAGACACATGAAAAAATGTTTTTCATCATTAACCATTAAGGAAATTCA
Organism: Nasua narica; assembly: GCA_028533885.1. Lineage (NCBI taxonomy): Eukaryota > Metazoa > Chordata > Mammalia > Carnivora > Procyonidae > Nasua > Nasua narica. The sequence continues at coordinate 17,875 of JAPYYJ010000038.1, read as the reverse complement.
AATAAAAAACAGATTGAGATACTACCTTACACCAGTTAGAATGGCAAAAATTAACAAGGCAAGAAACAACAAATGTTGGAAAGGATGTGGAGAAAGGGGAACCCTCTTACATTGTTGGTGGGAATGGAAGTTGGTGCAGTCACTTTGGAAAACAGTGTGGAGACTCCTCAAAAAATTAAAAATAGAGCTGCCCTATGACCTGGCAATTGTACTACTGGGTATTTACCCCAAAAATACAGATGTAGTGAAAAGAAAGGCCATATGCACCTTGATGTTCATAGCAGTAATGTCCACAATAGCAAAATAGCTCTTTCTGTGGAAAGAGCTGAGATGCCCTTCAATAGATGAATGGGTAAAGAAGATATGGTCCATATATACAATGGAATATTACTCAGCCATTAGAAAGGATGAATACCCAACTTTTGCATCAACATGGATGGAACCGAAGGAGATTACGGTGAGTGAAATAAGTCAAGCAGAGAAAGCCAATTATCATATGGTTTCACTTACTCATGGAACATAAGGAATAGCATGGAGGACAATAGGAGAAGAAAGGGAAAAATAAAGGGTGGGGGAAATCGGAAGAAGAGACGAACCATGACAGACTGTGGACTCCAAGAAACAAACAAGATTTTAGAAGGAAGGGGGGTGGAGGGATGGGTTTGCCCAGTGATGGGTATTAAGGAGGGCACGTATTGCATGGAGCACTGGGTGTTACATGTAAACAATGAATCTTGGAACACTACATCAAAAACTAATGATGTACTGTATGGTGACTAACATAATAAAAAATAACAAACTATTTCATGTATAACATAAAAAAATTTAAAATAATTTTATTTTCCAAAGTGTCATTTTTCTTTAAAATTTTGTAATTATTTAAGTAAAAAAGAGAATACAAATAATGATTAATATCATCATTTTAAAATAGTATCACATAGGGATGCTGGGTGGCTTAGTCGGTTAAGCATCTGCCTTCAGCTCAGGTCATGATCCCAGTGTCCTGGGATCAATTCCCCACACTGGGCTTCCTGCTCAGCAGGGAATCTGCTTCTGCCTTTCCCATTCCCCTGTTTGTGTTCCTATGCTCTTGCACGTGTGCTCTCTCTGACAAATAAATAAATAAAATCTTTTTTAAAAAAGTATTATTTAAATGAATGTGGTTTAGAAAATAACTTATTAAGCAGCTCTTTGCATTTTATTTAGAAGTAATTTCAAATTTATGGATAAGTTACCAAATAAAAGGTAGTACAGAGAATACTCATACTCTGTACACAGGTTTGTTTATTGTTGACTTTTTAGCACATTTATCATTTGCTCTCTTACATACAAACATATACACCTATACACAACCATACATGTACATTTTTTGGGGGGGCTGTGTATGGGTAAGTTAACTTTCACAACAAACTCATCATGTAGAGAGTATAATTATCATTCTCAGTTTTTAGATGGGATAACCAAGGCATAGATAAATAATTTGCCTAAGGTGGCAGAGCTAGTAAGCTATATAAACAAAATTCCTAATTTTGTTCCAGAGTCTGGATTTTAAACAGTAAATACATAAAGAATGATAAATTTTCTAGGAAAAATTCAGGAAGTTAACAGAAAAAGAAAGTAGAAAAACTTTGTCTAGTACTTGCCAGTCACTTGGTTAATTTCTAAAAGGGCTATCTATACATGCTTCTTGCATTAGGAATTCTGTATCGAAAGTCAGAAAAATGTCTTTAAAGAGCATAATTCAGCTATTTATAATTGAGTAGTTCTATTTGACTAATATAGTCCTTGTAGAGGAAAACATATTACCTATTCTATAACATTAGGCTAGCCAAAATCGTTAATGGTGCTTTATTGGCATTGATCGACTGCCTCATTGCTTCATCAGATAGTTTTGCATGAGTAATTGTAGGTCACTACTTGTAAAGTGGATGAATTTGCATAGTGCACATTAATCAACAATCATTCCTGCTTTGAGAAATAGTGAAACAGATGGCAACAGCAATAGTATAAGTGACTGACTTTTGCCTCAGCAGTCTGGGTGGATGCTCAATCAAGAAAATTAGTTTATTGTGGTGATGATTTTTAACTCCCAAGTGCTGTTTCCAAGTAGCAGGTCAAGGAATAAGACCTTCTGAAATGTCTCTAGGCTTTTCTTCTCCACAATTACAACAGCAAAATGATGTCTTTAGTATTTCAAGTTAAAAGCCAAGTATCTTCATAGGCTCTTTCCAATTGGCATTAATTTTTCAGGACTTTGAGGGTGTAGGTTGCAATTTCTAATTTCACTTGTTTATAAGTTGACTTTGGTAATTATCACTGCTACACATTTTTTTTTTTAATTCAAAATATAGTCCTCTTATTCTCCAATAAAAAGTGTTATACAGCACTTTCAACTTATACTTTATTTTGGGTTTATTGTCTCCTAAGCTACCTTGACCAATTTTTTTATCTCTTTAAGTTTATTTTTTTAATATTTTACTTATTGGGATGCCTAGGTGGCTCAGTTGGTTAAGCGTGTGCTTTTGGCGTGGGTTGTGACCCTGGGGTCCTGGGATCGAGTCCCACGTCGGGCTCTCTGCTCAGTGGGGAGCATGCTTCTCCCTCTCACTCTTCTTCTGCACTCTCCCTCTCTCTCTCAAATAATTGAATACAGTCCTTAAAAAAATAAAATTATTTAAGATTTTATTTATTTGAGAGAGGGAGAGGGAGGGAGAGCATGAGAACGAATGGAGGCAGGGGCAGAAGGAGTCCAACGCAGTGGATCCCAGGCACCTGGGATCATGACCTGAGCTGAAAGATGCTTTACTGATTCAGCCACCCAGGCACCCTTTATTTCAAGTTTAAAAATCATAGCATCAGATTGTAAAAAAGCATATATTCACAATTTCTCACTGTCTTATTCTGTCTTATTTCTCACATGTCTCACTTATTTTTCTGAGAAGTTAATTGGAGGAAAGCAAGATCTATTCTAGTTTGACATGATCCTTGCTATTAGGCAGACTGGAATGGGGAAGCAAAGTACCTAACTTCCTCACGTGCTGTTATGCCTTCACATCAATGTTGGCTTTTAAGGGGAAAAAAAAAGAATATTATTATAAAAATCAGGGGAAAAGATCACAGTAGAAAGGTCAAAGTTGTAATCTCTAGAAGAGATCACCGTGATGACTAAGTATTCAAGACTGACAAGGAAGGTACATTTTATGCCCACAGAAAATGCAACACTAAATCAGTAAACATTTCAGAAATAAAGGAACCATTGCTATATGAAGCCGAATTTTTAACTTTGAGTATAACTGGTTTCTCTCTAATATACTACCAACTTCATGGCACTTGCGTCCTTGGAAACTTTAAAAACAGATTGGATATAGTGATTTCAAAATTGATATCCAAGTGTGCAGGTGAACAGACCAGCTGGACCTTGGTCCTTTCCAATTACTTAATTCTCTGGTCATGGGAAGCCCAAATTCCAATCTTGTCTTGGCATATTTGGTTGGTTTCTGACAGGAAAGCAGCTGGTGTTTGTGGTTGTGTAATAAAACTTCAATCACCAATTGTGCTAATTGCAGTAAAATGTGAAGGAAAGCATTATGGTTTGGTGATTTTCATTTAACCAGTTCTCCTAGATTTTATACGCTCCGCTTTGATCGGGTAATAGACCTCTTCATGTTCTAACCCCAGTCACTCGATATCAACATCGACAAAATCTGGAACTTTATGCATTAACTGAGTAGAGAAGGATCTGATGATTTACACTCAGAATCACATTCTGGCAGAAGTGAGATCTACCAGGTAGTAGATAGTGTCTAGAAGATATAGTCATTATCACATCTAGGAGGAGGTCCCTAAGATGAAGGGAGAGAGTCTATTCTAACACAATAGTAAAGCACAAGAGCAAAGTCTGTGTGAAAAACCAACAACCTGAAATCCAGGTGGGCAACTCTGCAGCAGGTCAGTCTGTCAGAATATCACAGGGGCTTCACCATCAAGAGGAGACCTCAGTGCCTGGGCTTGGAGTAAGTGAGAAAGACAAGACAGAGATTTGGTCCTAATAGGATCAAAGTAAGAGGTGGGGCACCAAGAATGAAACTGACACAGGTCTTACTTCCAGCTTCCAAAGGTAGAATACAATGTACACCATGGCACTGATATAAAAAGGGCCCTTTTTTAGTGGGGTATGTCAGGGCAGGAAGTGATTGTTATACAGAGTCCCTTAATAAGTGGCTTCATTTTCCTTTCCAAATTTATTATTTGTTCTGGGAATTGGAACTGGCCTAACCCACAGGTGAAGGTCAAGAAAACCTAGCTGAGAGGGAGATTTGGAACCTGGAAGGGTCTAATAAAAACCACCTAGAGGGACGCCTGAGTGGCTCAGTTGGTTAAGCTGCTGCCTTCGGCTCAGGTCATGATCCCAGAGTCCTGGGATCGAGTCCCACATCGGGCCCCTTGCTCAGCAGGGAGCCTGCTTCTCCCTCTGCCTCTGCCTGCCACTCTGCCTATTTGTGCTCTCTCTCTCTCTCTCTCTGACAAATAAATAAATAAATAAAATCTTTAAAAAAAAAAAAAAAAACACCTAGAAAAGCAAGGTTACCTGAGGTGCACTCACTTGAATAGTGGCAATACTACTGGATAAGGTGAAGATGAGAAACTTTGAGCCAGAGTAACAAGATTATGACTCCAGACTCAGCTGGGGCTGCCAGACACAAGAAATATGTAATCATTTGAGTGCAGCAGGATAAGCCTAGTAGAGGACTAATTTGTTCAGCTACTGTTTCAGCTTATTACCCATCTTTGGCAGATAGAAGTGCTTAATTGCTTCCAGAAATGGCCTCTGATGCTGCTATAGGGGACTTTTAGAGCTGTCTTCTCTTGCAATATTTCGTAAGGGTGAACATAAGCTCTAACACCAGAGGCAGTGAATTTTTTTTTAAAAAACTATATTCTATCTCCTGTGCCTATTGAATTATTAAACTTCACAGGTGGAAATTCACTAGAGTCAGTCAAAATCCATTGACAATGACATACTTCAGACACGAAAGAGAAGCATTTCCATTAAAACTATTCACTCCACAGGTGCCTGGGTGGCTCAGACAGTTAAGCATCTGTCTTGGGCTAAGGTCGTGATTTCAGAGTCTTGGGATTGAACCCCAGTCGGGCTCCCTGCTCACAGGGAACCTGCCTCTTTCTTTCCTCCATACTCGTTTGTCTCTCTCTCTCTCTCTCTCTCAAATACATACATACATATATACGTGAAAAAACTATTCACTATGGAGGTCTGACTGCATCATGGAACCACAAATCTGCATCCTATTTTGGAGGGATTAACTAATGAAGTCAAATGAGTATTAATTCATGTTTCAAAGATCTTCCATCTGTATCTTTTCTCAATTGAAACAGGAAAAAAATATTGCATTACAAATCTATTCTATCTCACAATTTTCTTTCCAATTCAATTGATTTTTATAATATAGTGCCATGTCTTGAAGGAAAAAAATGAAAATAATGGTAGAAATCTACTTGATATTCAGTAAGGTTTTCATGTTGGTCATACCTATTATACAAACCCAATATACATACATATATACAATCAAGATGACATTGATATTGCTTATAGGTATAGTTGGGATAGTTACTCTGAAATAGTGTTGAATTGCCAAGACACACAATCCTAACAATTATTATGATATGTTACCTTTCAAATCCTATTCATCTGATGATCATTAACATATAATTTAAACTTAATATGTTTATAATGTTTAATGTTTAATGTATAAAAATCATATAACAATAATTTAAATTATTACCACTCCATGGTATTGTAGTCATTTGATAATATTATTGGGAAGAGAAAGATGAAGAATGTAGTCAACGTTTCCAAGATGATGTGGGAAACAAAGGCAGAAGAAATATTATTAAATTTCCTTACTACCTACAGCCCATTCACAAGTCCTTGAAAGAGGCAGGGTGACTCAGGTGATTCGGCTGCATTGATGTTAATACTTTGCTAATGGCAAAAGGCAATTTTAGCCCAACTCCCAGGATCCTGTAAGTCTACTTTAACACATAAAAATTCCTTTGGAAACTTCCTTTATCTCTATCCCCCAAGATACATGTTGGCAACGATCTTCCGAGCATATGACCCATTGATATACATCAGAAGGGTCTCATGACTCAGGTTTTATTAGACAGTAATAAATTACCTTTCCCCAACAATAGCTAGTAGCCTTCTCAAAGTCCTGGAATCCTTGCTTCCAAAATTCCTTTGAGACTTGTGCTATCCCTAACCCCTTCCTAACTTGAAAGTATATAACGAGCCAGTCCTCATGACCCTGTTGCAGCTTTTTCTACCCACAGGTCCTAACCCTGTGCTTTAATAAAACCGCCTCTTTGCACCAAGTGTCCCAAGAATTATTTCTTGGCCATCAGCTTTGAACCTTAATGTCTTTCCTATATCACAAAATACAGTTTATCTTTTCTTTGTAATTAATTATACAATGTTGTCTTATAAAGATTAATACAGTGTAGGAAAAACTGTTCTCCTGACTTACGGAGTGATCAGATAATTTTGAAAAGCCGTTTTTTTTTTTTTTCAGAGACCCATTTGCATATATATGCCCATATGCATTTCTACATTTTTTTTATATTTCATTATTCCAATTCTTAAATTTTTAGGGATATAAAAAAAAAAAAGATTTGGAATGATTTCAAGAGAAAAGACAAGTGGATATTATATGGCCTAGGACAAAATAATTATGCTGCAGTGTTTAATCATGTCTAATATTCATGCTAATGAACTATTTTTAGACTAGTGAACAATTGAGAATACATGGCCATTGTTTTATCAGAATCTTGTTATAAAATGAGGCAAAAGTATTTTTCAAGACAGACTGAAGATGACAGAGTTTGGCACAACATAAAAACTTTGACACCCTAATAAAACTTTTTTTCATAACGCTACTCCTACACATGTAAAATTTATTTCCTTATGCCCTTGACAATAAAGGACAGTTTTAATCATTTGGAAGATGAAAACTTTAGACGCATTCATTTCAAAAACAGTCACAACAAGAAAATCAACCTTTTAAAGATGAGAGAGAGAGAGAGACAATGACTTTTTCAGATAACACAGTTTCTGGAAGATTTGACATTTTTCCACTGGAATTTCCAGTAATAAGGAATTTTCCTGGATATCTATATATTTAATTAAAATTATCAGGAAAGTTTACTCTAAACAAACACAGATGTTTATGGCTCTGCCTGACTGACAACATTTCTTTTTGCCAAACATTATTGTTTGGAGAGTCATTAAAGGTCAGCCTAGAAACAACTCTGCATCAAAAGAAGAGGATTATAATTTAGCTTGCAGTAATTAAATCACTTGATAGCAAGTGGGGCTGAACTGGAGCAATGAACTGATATTTTCCCAAAGCTATAACACAGCTCGCAAGTGAGCTCAGACTTCCAGCATATTGTTTTTCTTTTCTTTTTTTTTTTAAGATTTTTTTTTTTTTTAATTTGACAGACAGAAACACAGTGAGAGAGGGAACACAAGCAGAGGGAACAGTAGCAGGAGAAGCATGGTTCCTGCCCAGCAGGGAGCCCCGCTTTGGGCTCAATCCCAGGACCCTGGGTTCATGACTGGAGCCAAAGGCAGACACTTAAGGACTGAGCCACCCAGGCGCCCCTAGCATACCGTTTTTCAAATCAGTCAGGTATCCTTTTGCATATGCACGTATTTGCCTTTGGAGAAGCAACCCAATTCAGTGTGTTTGACAGAAAAGCACCCTACAAGGAAATAGAATCTTGACCTAATGAGCTTGAGAAGCACTCCCATAAATAATCAGATTTTCTTATTTCAGCAAAATTCTAAGGGAATTTAAAATGCAAATATGCCTTGTGAGTAACCAAAGGACAAATATGTTTCTCAAAATTGACTATTAAACCTTTTCTCTCCCCATAATGTTTCATGGTATTGGTGGTTTGTGGGTAACACTTCAGGATATGCTGCTTTGAAAAGTGCACAAAGTAAATCCAGTCTATCTCTCTGACTTTTTGGAATCAATCAGTTTTGTGCCTCACTTCCCCAAACACAAATTGGCTCATAAAAGAAATAACCAGAAGTAGCAGCCTTCTAGGCAGATGTTTCCTATATGTTTGTTCACTTTCCTCTTTAGCTTGTGTCTGTTTCTTTAGTTCTAAGTTTTAGATTCTGTGAATTTGTTATCACATCAGAATGGCAGGATATGTGGAAGAACCTTCTCTCCTGACCATTGGCTCCCTAAAATAATTTGGTCTGCACAGTAGCTTCTTATTTTTTGTAGTAGTCAAAGAACATATAACCTACATGAGTCCAGTTTGGGGTTTTTATAACACAAAATAAAAAAATGATGAAGCAGAGGAGAGATAGTGGGAAAGAGATTAATAATAATAATAAATAAAACAATCATATTGCTGGCTTTCTGGAAGAGCTAGTTGTTTGTGAAGAATTTGGGTAGTAAATGAAGCACAAAGAAAAAAAATAGAAGCAGGAAGTCTGTCAAGATATATAATAAAAATAATCATAAAGAATGGCAAGAAGAAAAGAGACAGAGAAGTCTTGCTGGCTAAAGAGGCAGGAGAGGGCACAGTGTGTAGGGACAGGCTTAAGAAAAGCCTTTGGATCTACTGCAGGGATAAAAGACAATGTAGGGCGAGAGTAAAGATAATTTTGAAAGTATCCAATTCATTCTAAATTGTATCTCTTTTTAACTCTTCAGTTAAAAACTGGGATTCCGTGTTAATTACTTTAGCTGTTAGCCTCTGTTTCCATGAATGAATATAATTTATACAAAGTTACCTTGAATTATATTTAAGTTGTATAAACTTCTTCCTTTGGCAGACCTTCTGGACTTGTAGCTCAGGGTTTTGGGAGTTTTTTTGGTTTGTTTTTTGTTTTTGATTTTAGTTTCTTATTGGTTCCTTGCTCTGCCCACTGTCTAGGTTTCGATAGTACTATCTGTCTTGAATGAGAAAATTCCATACAATTTCTAAACCAGGCCATTCCACAAAAGACCACACCTTAGCCCTGAGTTCTTTCTTCCAATCATCTTCTTCTCTCCCAAGTTAGTGGGAAGGGTACTTTGTCGATTACTTTCCCACATTTTCTGTTTGAAACGGAGAAGTTCTTTTTTTGAAATGGAGAAGTTCTTATATGATGTTAAAGAAATGGCTTCTGTGTTGGTTCAATTTGTAAACAAGTCTACTTCCTTCATCCTGTTTGTTAATCTTTGTCCTCTCTGTGCCACTGTGTTTTTAGACCACACAAATGCAAATTAAATAATTTCTTCATAGTAGGGATTCAAGATAGCTATACCTCACCTGGTTAAGGTTCTAACAGTTTCAATTTATTAATGTGTAAAGCCAAAGGAAGGAGAAGAAAGAGAAATTGGAAGGAGGGAGAGACCAGGAACTGTGAGAGCCTGTTCTATGATCAAAACAATGTTTTGGGAGGCCCCAGTAGTCAACGGAATGTAGTATGTAGAAAGCCATGTAGTATGCAGTAGACAAGGTAATTGCACATACAGAACTTTCCTTTATTTTCTTTTTTTAAAGATTTTATTTATTTATTTGAGAAAGAGAGCATGAGCAGGGGCAGGGGCAGAGGGAGAAGCAGACTCCCCACTGAGCAGGGAGCCCTGACTCCATCCTAGGACCCTGGGATCATGATCTGAGCCAAAGGCAGATGCTTAACTGACTGAGCCACCCAGGCACCCTCGAACTTCCCTTTATGCAGTCAAAGTTTGCAGTCAAAGTTTGGAAGGCTCTGTATCACACCTTACTGGGCTGGATATCTAGATAGATAGATAGATTGATAGAGAACTTTCTTTTTTTTTTTTTTTTAAAGATTTTATTTATTTATTTGAGAGACAGAGAAAGTGAGAGAGAGCATGAGAGGAGAGAAGGTTAGAGGAAGAAGCAGACTCCCCATGGAGCTGGGAGCCAGATGTGGGCCTCGATCCCGGAACTCAAGGATCATGACCTGAGCCGAAGGCAGTTGCTCAACCAACTGAGCCACCCAGGCACCCTGATAGAGAACTTTCAATCACACTGCAATCACAAAAAGTTCAGATTTCATATTCTGAGACCTCAAAGGTATACTTTTATCGTTGTAATTTCCTCTCAAGTTAAGAAGGCTGCTCTGACTCTACCCTGTGCTAAGTATTTGTTCTCATGTATGTATTATCTACCCATGACGTGTCTTTCTTTGCAACAGTGCCTCTCTCCTCTAAGCAGCCTGTGATCTGGTAGCATGTCATGGCAATGTATTGCATTTTATAGCTTGTTCCAGTGTGCTGGGTAAGAGAACACGCAACAGGGCCTCCTATGTATACATGTATCCTTGTTCTTTTTTGTGATTTTCTATGATTTTTCTGATTATTATTCCAATCCATTCTTGATGAGCCATTTAAAGGGCTCTTTTTAAATCATTTTACTCCTATTAAGAAGAGGTTATAAAATTATTTTCAGATAAAGACATTATGAAGGGATTCACATTTAGGCTTGCTTACTGTATATGAGATCACATGATATGTGTTTCATCTCCTTTTTAGGTAAATTGTAAAAGAAACTTTAAAATTTTGCATGTTAGTGTGTGCAAATCTTATGATAATTATTATATTGTTTTTATTATTTAAACTTTTCTATGTTTCCTTCTTATTAATTACTTATTTTCCTTCATAGACAGTAAAGATTGAGTTTGATAATGATAGTAGAATCATTTGAAGAGAACTATAGGTTCATTTGACTTTGAAATAGTACTGACTTTTTAATATCACATGCCATTGAAATTCACATTTAATTTTCTATCAATCTATCATATAATCTATGTTTCATATTACCTTATTTCATAAACAGTTATATTTATCATTTTCCTCAGAATAGAATTGTTACATCTTATGATTTATGTTTTTATTTGTACAAAGTTATTCATCATCATGTCCTTTTCATGTTTGAAAATTAAGCAACAAAAGGGTTCATGTGATTCCTCAGAGGTTTCTTTCAGGCAAACTGACAGCAGGTATTTGGTCAGAATTTATACCTAATCTAATGCTCAACACATGGAATGCAAAAATTTTCTTCTTTTATTTCTTACTGAATCTGATTAACATACTACAAGGAGGATTGGAAAACCCAAAGTCATTTGCAGCCTTCTGCCAGTAATACTGAAATGTGTGGAAATGAGGGATGGTGGTCAGGACTTTTTTCAACCTCAAATATTTAGTGAATGCCTATATTCTATTAAAAATGCACATAGTGAATAATTTCCAGTTAGTTAGATAGAGTGATATAGATTTTTATGTATTTGTGTGCTACAGTGGGCTCTATTAAGACTCAGACAACACTTAGACAGGAAATAACATAGAACTAGCATTGTAGAAACTCAGAACAGCTTTGATAGGAAGTAGGTTAATGAATAAACTAGATCAATTTTAGGAAAAGTAGTAAGTACTTGATATTTTTTGGTTTCTCATGTCCATTCCTCAATCTTCTGTTAACTCTATGCTGATTGTCTCTGGGAACCACTCTTACCCTCAAATTCAGCTCCCATGGGTCAAAGTGCAGCTTTCATCTGTTTCAAAGATAGGTCCTGTGACCTATGTGTACGTAAGTTAATGCATCACTCAACCAGGACATTGGGTTCAAGTCCCAGATAGATACAATGAGGCACAACAAATCTTCTCACAGAAATCTTTAGAATGATAGTTGTACTCCTATTCATGAACTAAAGCTAAGAAAACACTGGCTTTGGAGGAGCTGTAGTCAATCTGTGACTCTCTTGTAGGCCATCCATTCCTTGGTAACTGAGGATAGAGGTACACAACGAAAGCGTTGAGAGATGGAAAAACACAGGTACTTGATGTTTCAATTAGAACCTATGTCTATGTCTAAGGCTTTGGAACCAGTCCTATCTTGAGACCTATTATCTATATGAGACAAAAATTTTTCTTTTAGCTTAAATCATTTTTGCTTGGACTTATATACTTTGCTGTGGAAAGCTTCTTAACTGATACAAGAGAAAATCACTAAGGCTCTATTGCAGAAGAATCAGTAAAGCCTTCTTTGCTCTCCCTTTTTATCCAAGTATACAAGCAGGTTCTATATCTCAACTGTTTCAACAGTGGGTTTCAAAATATTCACCAAACTCTACCTAAGTAGTGCCCCTATTCAAGTGCTCCTGAGAGAGAGGAGAAAGGTAGAGACCCAGCTCTAGAACATCATGCTGAATTAACCAGAGACACTCCACATTTCTATTGAGCTTTTAATGGAAGCATTCTGAGGCTGAAACAAGTTTAAAAGCTACTGGTTTAGATAGTGTTTTATGCCTGAAACTAAGCAGACAGCAGTAGGACTGAAAGATTATGTATTGCTTTGTTTTAAACAACCCAATAGAAACACTGTGAAACTATGTTTACATTTATAATATTTCTTCTTAATAAAGAATGACATTATTCAGCAGGAACTAAAATGACTCCACAGTTTATGATACCTTTTAACTTTCATCATTCAGTGTTTTACTTCTCTTCATTCAGTCATTGAAAAATAAATTCCAGCTATCCTTTGCATAATTTTAATGTGCATGATAAAAGTACATTTCTTTAACTAGTATTTTATTCATAAAGTCAAATCAGGCATTCACATTTATCCAATGAGAGCTTCCCTTAATATATTTAATTTCTCAAAATTCCATAAAAATTTAGACTTGAAGATTATGTTAATCACTAAGAAAGCAGCAAGTCTGCTATCAACTTGCTGGTGTCCTTCAATAATACAGTAGTTACTGAGGAAAAAAAGGCATTGCAAATGAGGTAAAGCATTCTTTTTTTTTTTCTTTTTCCTGTTATTTAAAATTAAAGTAGTTGGGGCCCTTGGGTGGCTCAGCTGGTTAAGCATCTGCCTTTGGCTCAGGTCACGATCTCCAGGTCCTGGGATGGAGCCCTGCGTTGGACTCCCTGCTCAGAGGGGAGTCTGCTTCTCTCTCTTTTTCCCTCTCCCTCTGCCCCTCCTCCCTGTTCATTCTCTCTCTTAACAAATAAATAAAATCTTTAAAAAATATTAAGAAGGTTGACATACAGTGTAATATTGGTTTCTGGAGTAGAATTTCTGGAGTAGAATTCATCACTTACATACAACACCCAGGGCTTATCATAACAAGTGCCCTCCTTAACACCATCACCCATCTAGCTCATCTCCCACCTAAATCCTTCCATCAACCCTCAGTTTGTTCTCTATCATTAAGAGTCTGTTGTGGTTTATTTCCCTTTCTCCTTTTTTTTTTTCTTTTCCCCCTTCCCCCTTCCCATATGTTTATCTGTTTTGTCTCTTAAATTCCACACGTGAGTGACATCATATGGTATTTGTCATTTGTCTTTTTTTTTAAGTTTTATGTATTTATTTATTTCTCAGAGAGAGAGAGAGAGACAGAGCACAAGCAGGGAGAGCAGCAGGCAGAGGGATAAGCAGGCTCCCTGTTGAGCAGATAGCCCAATGCGGGAGTCGATCCCAGGACCCTGGGATCATGACCTGAGCTGAAAGCAGACACTTAACTGACTGAGCCACCCAGGCGGCCCTTTAAAAAAAATTATTTATTTATTTACTTCTCAGAGAGAGAGAGAGAGAGAAATAGGGCACAAGCATGGGGAGCAGCAGGCAGAGGCTCCCTGCTGAGCAGAGAGCCTAAGTATGGTACTGTCTTTCTCTGACTGACTTACTTCATTTGGCATGATTCACTCTAGCTCTATCCATTGTTAAAATTGGCAAGATTTCATTTGTTTTCGCGGCTGAGTAATACCCCACACTGGAATACACACACAGACACACACACACACACACACACACACACAGGTCTTCTTTATTCATTCATCAGTCAATAGACATTTGGGCTGTCTCCATAATTCAGTTATTATTATTACTTTTTAATTTTAATTTTTTTATAGTTCGGTTATTATTGATAATGCTGGTATAATGTCTGAGTGCATGTACCCCTTCAAATCTGTATTTTTGTATCCTTTGGGTAAATACCTAGTAGTGCAATTGCTGGATCGTAGAGTAATTGTATTTCAAAGTTTCTGAGGAGCCTCCATACTGTTCTCCAGATTGGCTGCTCCAGTTTGCATTCCCACCAATGGTACAAGAGGGTTCTTCTTTCTCCACATCCTCACCAACATCTGCTTCTTGTGGTATTAATTTTAGCCATCCTGACAGGTGTGAGATGGTATCTCTTTATGGTTTTGACCCATATTTCTCTAATGATGAGTGATGTTGAGCATCTGTTCCAGTATATGTTTGCAATCTGGATGTCTTTTTTGGAAGTGTCCATTCATGTCTTTTGCTCATTTCTTAACTGGGTTATTTATTTTTTGGGTGTTGAGTTTGATTAATTCTTTGTAGATTTTGGATACTAACCCTTTTTTTTTTTAAAGATTTTATTTATTTGACAGAGGGAGAGAGATCACAAGTAGGCAGAGAGGCAGGCGGGGGGGGGGGGGGAGCAGGCTCCCCGCTGAGCAGAGAGCCTGATGCGGGGCTCGATCCCAGGACCCTGAGATCATGACCTTAGCCGAAGGCAGAGGCTTTAACCCACTGAGCCGCCCAGACACCCCTGGATACTAACCCTTTATCAGATATGTTGTTTGCAAACATCTTCTTTCATTCCATAGGCTGCCTTTTAGTTTTGTTGAGTGTTTCCTTTGCTGTGCAGAAGCTTTTTATCTTGAAGTCCCAATAGTTCATTTTTGCTTTTGATTCCCTTGACTGTGATGACGTGTCTAGTAATACCTTTCTATCACTGAGGTCAAAGAGGTTTCTGCCTGGGTTCTCCTCTAGGATTTTGATGGTTTCCTGTCTTACATTAAGGTCTTTCATCATTAGAGCTCCACACCCAGTGTGGAGCCCAATGTGGGGTCTGAACTCACAACCCAGAGATCAAGACCCGAGCTGAGATCAAGAGTCAGATGTTTAACCAGTTGAGCCGCCCAGTGCCCAGGATAAAACATTTTGTTTAAAAAGTGTTTCTTAGTGCTAGGTATATATATACCTACTCAAAATTTGTCATCATTATTACCATAATCATTATCGATCATCATCTCTTTAAAACTAGGATTATCATCTTTAAAATTCTTTTTAACTATAGTGTTCAATAAGTCTGTAAGTAATTTCTAAAACAGATTCCCATATTACTTTTTAATTAAACTTGTTTTGGAATAATTTAAGGCTTATAGAAAACTTACAAAGAGGATACAGATGCCTATATAACCTTCAACACATGCCACCAATTGAGATAAATGGTCTAAATGATTTTGTCATCTATACTTAAAATTTATAAATCTAGTCACTAGTTTCTATATAAGAAATCATGTTTAGATGCTTCTTTTATATGCCCATGCAAGTTAATTTTCTTCAATAGCATTGTAGCCTAAAGCAAAAATAACACTAAAGCAAGTGATTATTTCCCAACATAGCATTATAACAAGCTGGGGTCCATTTATTAATCTGAATAATCACAAAATAAAACTTGTGAATTATCTAAAGATAGGATTTTTAGAGAAAAAAGATGAGTTATTTAATAATAGCCTACATATGTTTATAGCTATTTACCCTGTAACTAGAAGAAAACAAAACAAAACAAAACCCTATGCTATACAGAAAGAATCTTGAATGAACTTAAAAATATTTTCTTAACCTAGTTTTTAATATTCTGGAAAACATTGTCAAGGAAAGTTGCCAAATCTATTTTTATGCTTTTTCTTTAATAAGGTATACGTTTTCTCAGAGACTTAAAATGCACTGGTGCTAGAAATAGATTCAAAGCTTTCTTTGACTTCCTAATAGTTTTTAAAATCTGTAGTTGTTTTCATTGGTCCAAATACATTGAGATCAGGGATCACTCTAAGTCTCAACATGCTCTATAGCATTGCTATAGAGCATTACTAAGTTTAGTCTCATGCTTCTGAGTAAGTACATTCTCATACGATGATTATATCTTACATATAGGCATATACATTTGATACACTTTCCAAAAAAACTGTTAACAGTAACCACAGCAACAGTTGTCTGGACATCTGTCCATGAGGAATTGGCTTGAAATGACTAACTCATTTCACAAAGAGTAACAAGAGCCCTTTGATTCTAATGCTTTTCTCTCCCCCATGGAATTGGGCCAAGTGACAGCTCTCTATACATCTCTCACAGGTTACAGTGTCCGAACACTTAGCTCTGTCTTAAAAACTGAAGTTTAGCCCTCTCTTTCATCAGCTCTTGGGATATTTCTACAGTGCTAAATTGGCTGGCATGTGACATTTATGGCAACAAATGCTCTGAGAGAATAAAAGCTATTAGGTTGATCGGATATAATTAAATTTCCCTCTGGTCCCTGCAGGCTCCACAGTGGACCATGTATTGACACCCGCATCTGACTCAGCAGCACAGAATGGCACTTTTGCTAATTTTCATTTCTTTTCAGGTACTGGCCTCTGATTCTGACTTCATACTTATTCAGAAACTGTAGTTTTAAAATTTACTTCTAAGTAACAAGAAACTATCAGAAAAGCAATTACTTCAACTTGTATAGAATCCCCAGATTCATTTGAAATACCACCCTTCTCTAGCATATTAGTCTGTCCCTGTCTCCAGGGTCTTTTTGGGTACTAGCAGGCCTTTACATAAACATTACATGTACCAATAAAAATAGAGCACCCTTCAAACTGCCTTTAAATAATCCATAGACAAATTTTAAGTGATTTGCTTAATTTCAAGTCCTTTTACACTTTTGCTGTCAGAATATCTTCTATTCCTAGGAATGCAACAGTGAGGAAGAAGAAGGTGATAATAACAAAAACAACTTTTATTGAAGAAGCAGTGAACTCTATTGGATATTCTGAATTCAAGTGCAAAATTAAGAGCTAAGTGTGGTCACTAGTTTAAGGATTTGTATCAAAGCCATTGATCTTTTGAGCCAAGAAAGCATTTGAACAAAAAAAAAAAAAGTAAAAATTTGCACGGGGCTGAACCCTAAAAACTCCCTGAGGGAGAATTTTTCAAGTTCGGTGAGCATAGGAAATGTCTAAGGAACCTGTGAAAAAAATTAGATTCTTAAGACTTAGCTTCTATATGTCATGAAATATAGCATCAGTGAAAGAAAAATTTATTCAGTGCAACTAATCAAATCATTACAACTTACTTAATCAAAAAAGTACTACTTTTGGCTATCAAATAGGCAATGTACAGGCAAAACAAAGATTTCATATATTGCTATTTAAGCACAAATTGATGTAAACTTTTTGAAAGACGCTTTAGCTATAATTATCAAAATATTTCAAGAGGCCAATAATTGTTAACCTAATAATTCAGCTTTTCAAATTTAATCTAATGTTCGTGCACACATACAAACACGTCTGTTTTGCACATTTATACAATAGCACAAATTTAGAATTAAATATCATATTCAATAATGACATTCATGTGATAAACTATTATGTACTTATAAAATAAAATCTTATAAAATTAAATATACAGCTACCCTATGACCCTGCAATTGCACTACTCGGTGTTTACCCCAAAGAAGCAGATGCAGTACAAAGAAGGGCCACATGTACCCCAATGTTCATAGCCGCAATGGCCACAATAGCCAATCTGTGGAAAGAACCAAAATGCCCTTCAACAGATGAGTGGCTAAGGAAGATGTGGTACATCTATACAATGGAATATTATGCCGCCATCAGAAAGGATGAATATCCAACTTTTGTATCAACATGGACAGGACTAGAAGAGATTATGCAGAGTGAAATAAGTCAAGCAGAGAGAGTCAATTATCTTATGGTCTCATTTACGTGTGGAGTATAAA
>JAPYYJ010003799.1:0-11132 GCA_028533885.1 Nasua narica | reverse complement strand
TCTTGGTGCTACAGTAAATGGAATCGATTCTCTAATTTCCCTTTCCATATTTTCATTGTTAGTGTATAGGAAAGCAATTGATTTTTGTGCATTGATTTTGTATCCTGACACCTTCCTGAATTGCTGTATGAGTTCTAGTAATTTGGGGGTGGAGTCTTTTGGGTTTTCCATATAAAGTATCATGTCATCTGCGAAGAGAGAGTGTTTGACTTCTTCATTTCCAATTTGAATACCTTTTATTTCTTGTTGTTGTCTGATTGCTGTTGCTAGGATTTCTAGTACTATGTTGAACAAGAGTGGTGAGAGTGGGCATCCTTGACGTGCAGAAATGGAACAGATTTTAATATAACAATTTTTTATCTGAAAATTTATAGAATCCATTTATTCTAGCAGTTTTTTTGTAGCATCTTTAAAGTGTTCTATAATATAACATCATGTCATCTGCAAATAGTGAGTTTTATTTCTTCCTTTCCAATGTATATGCCTTTTATTTCTTTTTCTTGACTAATTGCTTCCTAGGACTTCCAGTACTGTGTTGAATAAAAGTAGGAAAAGCAGTCATTCTTTCCTTTGTTCCTGATCCTAGAGGAAAAGCTTTCAGCTGTTCACCATTGAGTATGATGTCCGCTGTGGGTTTGTTACCTATGGCCTTTATTATGTTGAGGTACATGTCCTTTATACCCACTTTGTTGAGAGTTTTTATCGTAGATTGATGTTGAATTTTGTCAAAGGCTTTTACTGCATCTTATTTTATCATTCATTTTGTTAATGTAGTGCTGATTGATTTGTGGTTGTTGAATCATCCTTTCATCCCTGGAATAAATCCCACTTGATCACGGTGTATGATCTATTTAATGTGTCTTAAATTCAGTTTGCTAATATTTTGTTGGTGGGGGAGTTTGCATCTATTTTTATCCCCAGCCTGTAATTTTCTTTTTTTGTGTGATATCCTTGTCTAGTTTTGGGAGCAAAGTAGTGCTGGCCTCAAAAAATGAGGAAAACTTTCCATACTCTTCAATGTTTTAGAAGAGTTTGATAGGGGAAGGTATTAAATCTTATTTGAATGTTTGGTAGAATTCACTAATAAAGCCATTTGATCCTAGACTTTCATTTGTTGGGAGCTATTTGATTACTGATTTAACTTCTTATTTATAATCAGTCTATTCCAATTTTCTATTTCTTCATGATTCAGTCTGGAAGATTTTATGTTTCTAGGAATTTATCCATTTCTTCTAGGTTGTCCAATTTGTTGGCCTGTCATTGTTTCTAGTAGTCTGTTATGATCCTTTGTATTTCTGTAGTATCAATAACTTCTATTCCATTTCTGATTTTATTTATTTGAGCCCTCTCTTTTTTTCTTGATGAGTCTAAAGATGCGTTAATATTGTTTATCTTTTCAAGGATACTGCTCTTAGTTTCACTGATCTTTTCTAACTTTAGTCTGTTTCATTTATGTCCACTCCGATCTTTATTATTTCCTTTCTTCTATCAACTTTGTGCTTTGTTTATTCCTTTTTTTTCCCTAGTTCCTTTAGGATTTAAAGTTAAAGAGTTAATTTGAATGTCTCTTGTTTTTTGAGTCAGGCCTATATTGCTATGAACTTCCCTCTTGGAACTGTTTTTGCTGGAACCCACAGATTTTGGTATGTTGTATTTCTGTTCTCTTGAGGTTTTCTTCTTAAGAGCCTAATTCATATTTTTTTTTCAATCTTGGATCCATTAATCATTTCTTATTAATTGGCATTTGGCATGTAATTTGCTAATCAGCAGAGGATGCTCTTTTGGAGTTTCTTTTATTCAGTGGCGGCTGGGCTCTGGATGGAAGGAGGTAGCGTGGCCGACATTCCACTGTAGAGATCAAATTAGCTTTTCAAATTCTAAGAACTCATCTCTAATTTGCATTTTGTATTTCATAAGAGACAGGGTTGGGGACATGCTGCTACAAACACAGCTGCTACTGTCGATTGTGTAATGGTTTCCAGTTTTTGTAAAATAAAAAGGTTCTGCTCACAATCTGTGCACCTGCCACAAGATTCTCAAGAGCTTAACCCCCTGGGGTGACTAGAGGTGAGTTGGACTAGTGGCAGAGTAGGCAGTACTGTAGTTCTGGGAAACACTTAGCTCTGGATGCTTATTTTCTCTGGTCTTGTCCTTTTCTTCTTTCCTAAGACACCCTATAATCATTACTTGAAGCATATTGTTATAGGGAGCCAACTTCATTGTATTTATTACTTTTAAAATTCTGCCCATCTCCCCACCCCACCCCCCAACTGTTTCTTTTCTTCCTTGCTTTGTTTAGGATACAATTTTGTGAGTTTTACTTTAAAAGAAGATTGTCAGTGAAGGAAGAATCACAATCATGGCCACAAAATGTCTTCGCTTTTCATAGACAGGCTATGAAAAGCCAACCCAAGTGTTCATTTTTTAATGTTTTTCTTCAAATCTGAATAGATTCACATTTTGTCTTAGGTTTGCTTTTATTTATGAAAACAAGTAGAAATAGCTAAAATGCCTTTTGCAATTTTTTTTCTCAGTTCAATTAGCATAAAGCAGCATAAAGCCTTGAAACAGATTTGCTGTAGGGAATACATAAACAACATTTTAAAAGTTGATTTTTTTTTTTTTTTGGAAACATGGTGCTATAACTGTTATTTAGGTTTCCAGGCTAGCCCACAAAAGCTTACTTAATCCATCAACTTGAACTCTGGATCCTGGGTACAAGAAACCAGTAAAGAGAAGGCAGTGGTGGCTGGATATCTCATTTATCCTTTCCTGAGCATCAAGATAGTGTTAGTTCCTTTCTGATTCTCTTTACTCCTCTTCCTCAAAGCCAGTACCCTACTGCTGTGGCATTTCCCCCCACTTCTGAGCACTTAAGAGAATTGGGGATGGGTGGAGGACAGAGTTTGCTAGCATTGGCTAATTAAACTAATTGACAGTTACCTGTGAATGGCGATGCTCCTTCACCCTCCCAGGGGTATGTTAGACCAAATAAGCCTGTAATTGGTGGAACTTCTGGAGTGCTGCAAAATGGGGCAGGGTAAGGGGTTGGACCCGTGTGACAGAAGATTTGAGGAGTGAAGGAAGTGGTGGAAGAAGGCCGCCATCTAGGTGGTCTGGCTGTGTGTAAGTGCTCTCCTACATATTTGCAGAAGGAATTAATACAAAGTGACAACCTTTACCAGCTTCTTGTAATCTTGGACCCCAGATTAAAAACCAGACTCCCTAGGCTGCAAGTTGTCTGGTTTGGGTCTGTCTCCTGGTTATATGTGCAGTTATAGTGAGGTGAGGTTAGGAACTTTGGCATATGTAATTTCTTTAAGTGAGTGTTGGTTCACAACCCTCCCAGGAGCTTCCTGGGTGAAATCTGAGCTGGCCACTGAGGGTGGAGGGCAGGGAGAGTTGGAAAAAAGAGGCTGGCCCCTCCGAGTGGGAAGATGGCAGTTAAATAGCAAAGGGAACTTACCTATGAGGCTTGTCTTGGATGGCAGCAAGATGAGTGGATCCCTGCACCTGCCTGCCACATCTAAAAACTTTTCTTTACAAACTTTTATAAATAGAGGCCTTGACGGGGTTTAGTCAACTATACTGTGCAGGTGTTCTCAACACCACCTCACCAGCTCAAGGCAATGTCCTTGAAGCAGCTTCTGGGAGTGGGAAGGGCAAACCTCATTCCCACATTCCAAGGACAGGGGAGGAAGTGGCATTTTTGTTTTGCTCTTTAAGGCACTGTTGAAGATTATGATGGTCTGTTTTGAGGAAAGGATACTTAGTGATGGTTTAAGATGGGGTCTGTAAAAAAAAAAATGAGAACACTATGGGATGGTCACCTGTCCTTCCTCATTTTAAGTATGAATTTCCAATTCTGAACAATAAATTTCTTCTAGAATTCTTCTCCTCTTTAAAATGAGTGCCCCACTGCCTTTGTTTCCCCAGGTCAGCTCTCCCTTCTCATTGTGACAATGTCAGACCTCCTGTATGGCTAAGCCCCTGCCTTGCACGGTGGCCTGGTCTGTGCCTTAGACTTTTCCTTCCAGGGCCTTCACCTTTCACCATTTTCTCAGTTCCTTCTCCCCAAGCATTTTAACATTCAAGACTTATACCTTTAAAACTGAAGCACCTGGCTAGCGCAGCTCTTCCTCCAGCTACCTCATCATCTCTTGGTCTACCTTCCTACAGATTTTGTGAACCCTGTTGGTAGTCCCCCTTCCTCCAGCCTTGCTTCCCAGGCCCTTCTTGGCTCACCTTGATCTTGCTTCTGTGACCTCCACTCACCTGAAACCATTCCCACCAGAGCCACCAAAGGCCTCCCGGTGGTTAAAACCAAAGGTTGCTCCCATCCTCCAAGTACATTATCTTCCAGTGCCCACCTTGACCAGCTTCTTTCTCTCTTCTTTGCTTCTGTAACCCCCCACAAGCTCCCTGATTTCTGCCTTCCCCCACGTGCTGCTTCTCAAGCTATTTTCAGACCTCTCCCTCTGCTCATCACACCTGGTACATTCCTCCAATTCCATCCTGTGCCAACTTCTTGCCTCATCTTTCCTCCCTCAACCATGCGTCCCTGCGGATCCCACCCATTCCCATGACATTATATGCCCCTTAAGTACATACCCCAGCAACTCCCAGGTGTTTGCCTCCAGCTCTGTCATGAGCTTGAGACCCCTCTATCCCATTGCCTGCTAAGCATCTCTACCCAGATATCCCACAGACCCTTGAAAGTCCATAGGCTGCGCAGACCCTCTCCCTCCAGCCTGCTCCTCATCCTGCACACGTCATGATGGAGGAGCTGTGGAGGACTGTATGGTCCTCTGCTGGCAAGCTTTCCATTCAGTCCCATTACTCTTGCACACACTGGCTCACTCCGATGATCTGCCTGTCCTTCTGCACCCTCCTCACTTGTCCACTCTCCGTGCCATGAATGGAGACCTCCGAGCCCATCATTTCTGTGTTGGCGCCTTCAATGCCTCCTCACTCCTCACTCAGCTCCTGTGTCTTCCAGTTCCTGGGTGCCTCCATGGCCCCTCTCTGCTCAACCCCACTACCCTCTGGCATTGGTTTCCTCTCTGGGAACACTGCTCCCCTTTCCCAGCCAACTCCTCATCCTGCATGTCTCTGCAAACATACTTCCCTCTCCAAACTGCTAAAAACCAGACTAACTGACAGTCTGTAGTCTCCTTGTCCTGTGTGTACTGGGTGAGACCACTCACGCATGGCATTAGAGGATGGCCCGTAATTACTCGTCTCCTCGTCTAGACCGTGTGCCAGGACATCATCTCCTTCACTGTAGACTCCTCCAACACGTGACCCATGTCTAGCACCCCAGTCACTAATACACATGAGAGGTGGGACACAGCACTGCTTCCCTCTGGCCTTTCTGGTGCTGGTAGCCAGCTAAAGAGTATTCAGCTGTGTGCTTTGTGTGTAACTCTTTAAGAAGCATAACCCTGGAGGTGTTCAGTGGGAAGTCAAAAGCTTAAAATAAGCAGGTCTATTAGGAACCTATTTTGCAAATACAGTTCAAAGGAAATTGATCTCTCTACATATGGGCCTTTAAAAACATTTAATATAAAATGATTTGAGGAAAACAAACTACAGAGCTCCTCATAAAAACTTACTGCTATGTAAATGTTCTAACCATGTTAAAATGACTTCCTGTATCAACTGATATTGTCTAATAAATACCAAGATTTTTAATTCATGAGGGTTATGGACATTTCGTATAGCATCTGTGAGCACTGAGGTCTGTGGCAGCCTTGCTCAGTTGCCCGGTGATCAGTCCTGGTTCCCAGAGGAAAGTTGACACATCTTACAGGGACCTTGTTTCCAAGGGAAGACCTTGGCAGGGTCTTTTTTCTCACTGGTTCCCTCCAAGACTCCAAAGAAGAGAAAATAGGTACAGATTTGTTAGGAGAGATGGAAAGAGGCCAGTGACTGGCTCATGGTGGGGTTCTGGCAGTTTGAGGACACCCCATTCCTGGAAAATGTGGAAGATTTCATCTGCTTATTTGTTTATTTCTTGTCTAGTATTTCTACTGAAGAGGTTATCTTATATAAAATTATGTGTCAGTACTCTAATGGAATGAAATAATGACATAGTATACCTTTTTTGAATTATTTATTTATTCTTTGTAGATTTTATCCATGTTCCTGTTAATTTAATTCAGTTAGTTCAGACTTACAACAGATGATGTCACCTGATCCGTGCTTTGTTATCTACTAGTTTTCACACTGTAGATACTTAATCAGCACCTTGCTGGTGTCCTCTTGGGTCCCAGCAGTCACACTTCAGTGAAGACTGCCTGGTCCTGGCCCAGTCCACATCTCCTGTTAATACCAGGAGCACCTGGCCTGCCCTGGGGCTCTGCCCATTTCCAGGTCTTTGGATTGAATTACTGCTTGTTCTGGCATGATGTTGATTTCCTTCATTATTTCATGCCTCTCCCAGGAGATATCCACATGGTTTTCGTCCTTCATCTTCCTTTTGAAAATATCACAGTACGGGGTTCGTTTAATTTTTTTAAGCTGTCCTCTTTTTCTGTCAGTAATTCAATGCAACATTTCTTAGAGGCTGTTCCATTTCCTTCACTGATTTTCAAAATGCCTTTTAATCATTTCTTACCTTTAAAAATCATTTCACAGCTTTTAATATTTAGTGATTCATGCTGTCATCAAAGAGGCAACTTTATTTTTTTCATCGTGCAGACTTCTGTGGGTGTTGATCCTGGATCACAAGATGATACTAGAATTGCAGAAGCATCCGTAGGTCGGGGCAATGCATCTGAAGAGCAGGCTTACTGATGGAAACAATCCTGTTGGCTTATTCCATTCTGCAGAGAAATAAAGCATAATTATATAAACCTCATATCATTATGATATAGAAAAACTCTGTATAAAGGGTTCTAAGCTTCCCATGTTACAATGGATACACTCTACATTTTCTGTGTACCTACCCTACAGTATATATGGAGTCATCAGCATGAAGTAGTATATTACAACCAATCAATTTGTCAGTATTTATTGATTATCACTTCATGAAAGAAACTGCACTGGACACTTGTGGGGTTGCAGAGGATTCAAGGCACCTGGTGTTTAAGGCATTGTATGTTTCACCTAACTCAGCCTGAAGCACGGCACAAGGAAGGTGTTATTGGGCAAAGAACAGAGGGAGTCTGCCAGTGTTGTATGCTAAGATACACTGGAAGAGTGGACACTGGTAGAAAAAAAAATTTCGTGAGACTTTTCAGAGTAAATTTCATTTTTCTGTAAAACACTGAAATAACATATGGCATCAATTTAAAAGAATAACCAATTTTAGAAGAATAAAGCAAATAAGATAGTAGTTATTGAGTGGGCCACAGTGGTGGGGTGGGTTATAGAACTCTTGGGCCTGGTTGATCTCTGATACATGACAGGCCAGTCATTAGAAATTAACAAGGCTAATAAGAAGAATCACAGATTGCTTAGGTCCTATTTTGTATCATTGCACACGTAGCCTAGTGTAGCATATCAACATTTATTCTTTCTTGTTTTCAGCATGCACTCCTGGCTTTAAAGTTCATACTTGCATTTGCCATACCTGATAAACCACGGCACATCCAGATGAAACTGGCCAGATTGGAGTTCGAGTCTTTGGAGGCACTCAAGCGGCAGGTAAGGGCAACTGTGCTGAAAATCAGTGTATGTCTTTAGCAAATGCCAGGGGCTGTAATTTAGAGAACTCACTCTCAGCATTTCCTTCAGCCTTGAAGTTACCAGCTTAAATAAATACAGAAGCCTGCAGTTTAGGATGGCAAAACAAAACCAAAATCGTAATATGAGCAACGAATAGATTGAAAGAAATAAACTAAGCAAAACAAAAATATTTGAGCAACATTGAAGAGTAGAGCTAGCATTTAGCAGAAGAACAAGACCAAGATTTCTAAGAAACGTCCTGGGGCAGCTCCGACGGTTTCTAAGTCCGCCTTCTACAGAAACATGAAACAAGGGGAAGTCAGTAAATAGAATCTTGCATAATATCTTGCAGAGAATGAGGGAGAACGAGAAAGTGTGGGCAAAAGCAGCAAAAATACATGAAAGTAGACTTCTTTCCAGGGATTACGCATTATACTAGAGGTGATGCTGGAGGTCTTCATCTTGACTTTCTACTTGTAGCAGAGTGTAAGCAGGAAGACAGAGACTCCTCCATGCCCAGAGCTAGTTCTCTCTAGTGACAGATACATAGAAACTAAACCAATGAGAAAATTAGTAAGGCAGTTACCATCTGAGAGGCAGGCTGTGGGTCCAGTACCTGGGTTCTGACCCTCACAGTCCACTAGGCTTCCAAACCACCTCGTACAGAAATATTTCCTTTCATGTTTGGGGAGCTGGGAGGAAAAAAATTGCAAGGAGGACCCCTCCCCGATCTGATAGAAGCAAGGGCTCCAGGATAGTGCTCAAGATGGGAGGCCCCACACTGGAGCAGAAGAACGTGCCCCTGATTAGTCAGGGTGTCCCCAGGATAAGACTCATGATAAGAGTATAAAGAAGAAGAGGTGCAGGTCCACCAGCGGGGCACAGCAGGGGAGAAGGCTAGATGAGTGCATTTCAGTTTCTGAGTTGCGGGGCAAGTTCACCTAACCAGTGTATCTATATCTTACATTAAAGCACAAGCACCGTGCTCCACAGTGAACCACCAGAAGCATTCACAGCAATGTCAGGAAGCCCATTACCACCGCTGGTACTTTCTGTGGGGCCAGGGCTGCTGATCAATGCACTTCTACAGGAGGAAGAAGTGAGAAGGTCAAGTAACCTGCAGGAGGCAGATGTATCACTCCTGGAAGATTAGAAGGTTATAAATCTAAAAATCACTAGATACATTATCGGACACAATGGGAAAACTTGGTAAGGGGGTAGGTTAAAGGTTTATCTAAAATTATTTGTTTCCTTTCACAAGACATAATAGCCATTTGAAAATATTATTGAAGAAAAAAGCCCATTTACCAAAAAAGTCAAAAGAGAAAACCTTTAGTAATTTATAAAAACAATATGGATAATCTATATGAAGAATATTTTTAAAACTCTGCTGGGACCAAAAGATTCAGTCTTGTGAAAGCGTGATGTCAATTCAAATGTGTAGAAACAAGCATTTGAGAATAGCAGGGAGATTTCCGAAAAAGAAGAAAAATGAGGCCTTTAGCTCTGCCAGATATTAAAATGTATTCTGAATAATACAATAGTTATAGTAATTAAATACATTCTGAATTAGGGAGGAAATAGATCAGTGGAAAAGAGCAGAGAGCCTGTAAATGGGCCAAAATAAAAGCAGGACTTGAGTTTATGGTAAAATTAACATTCTGTGGTAGTGGAGGGAAATAAGGATCATTTGTTACATGGTCTGATGACAAACGGTTGCTTGGGGAAATTATTACACTTTATTTTACCTCCTTCCTTACATACCTCTTGCCACCACCCTCCTAAAAATCCAGACAGGTAAGAGATACAGAAAGTATAGGAATTTAAAACTTTTTTATGACCAAACAAACCTCAAAAAGAAATTGGACAAAGTGGGGAAATACTTGCAACATATGAAAAATGGTTAATTCAAGCAGCACTTTGATAAATTCATATGAAAAGACAATCCAGTAATCAAAGCATAACATAGGAAGAGGTGCTCAGCCTCACTCACAATTAAATGTAAGTTCAAGCAACAAGGAAACACCACATTTTACTCACTCTGTTGGCAAATGCTGGTTGATGACCTGTTCTCGCCTGGTGTGAGGAAGGGGACACTTTCCTATACTTGACAGAAGTGTAAATTGGCTCAGGCATTCTAGAATACAATTGAATCAAAATTTAGATTACCCTCCAACCAGAATGACTCTTGCTAGGGTAATGGTTATAATTGCAAAGTGGGCCAAAATAATGTTGTTGAAGCATTTCTATTACGAAGAGTCCAGATGCAACTAAACTGAGTAGGGGACAGTTTAAAACAATTATAGTATGATAATGGTTACACAGAACCTTGTTTTTAAAAGATCTCTGTGCTGGGCTGTGTGTTGTGTGCATGTGCATGAGTGAGGGTATACTTGCTATTCTAGTAAGTGGAGAAAGCAAGGCAAAGAACAAGTTTGAGTTAAATTTTGAAGAAGGGAAGGAAGGGACAAGAAATGGGCGAATGCAAACAGGTGTATTTGTTTTTCCTAGAAGGGTTTCTGGGAAACCTGGGACAGTAGTTGCCTGTGAGGAAAAATTAAGATATTGCGGGGCCCCTGGGTGGCTCAGTTGGTTAAGCCTTCGGCTCAGATCCTGATCTCAGGATTGTGGGATCAAGCCCCATATCCGGCTCCCTGCTCAGTGGGGAATTTGCTTCTCCCTCTCCCTCTGTCCCTCCCCACCATTTGTGTTCTTTCATGCTCTGTCTCTCAAATAAATAACATCTTCAAAAAAAAAAAAATTAAGGTAACTCCTTTCACATACTTGAATTTTCTAACCAGGCATGTTTAGTACTTATTGAAGGGCAACAGGTATTTTCTGGGTGGAGGGTGATTTGCCATTTGTTATCTGTATGTTTTCTGCATTTAAAACACTCCTGTAAGTGAATGAGGAATAAAATCCTCCCTCATGTTGGTGGTTTGAATACTTCCTTCAATTCTCTAATGCCATTTTCAGACACACCCGAGTGCATCCTTCACACACTCTTCCTCCTCCTGCCTTATTCTTTTTACATTCATATTCTTTGGTTTTTTTCTTAGAAAAAAATTTAAGCATCAGGTGGAATTTTTGGAGTAAAATTTATTTTCACATAATATGTATTTTACACATGAAAATTTGAGGGCACAAATTGAATGTGGAAACCTAGAGGCAATGTGAGACAAAGTGGGATTTGTCCTCAGTGAACCTCAGGTGGGGTCAGGATGAGACCAAGGCTGAGGGCAGACCAACCTGAACTTGGAGCCCCACTCAGTATTTCAAAGTACTTGTTCAGCCCCCATTTAAAGGAGAGGCTGAAATCAGGCAACAAAAAGAAATAAAAGGCATCCAAATTGGCAAAGAAGAAGTCAAACTCTCACTCTTTGCAGATGATATGATACTTTATGTGGAAAATCCAAAAGACTCCACTCCAAGACTGCTAGAACTCATACAGGAATTCAGTC
>JAPYYJ010003798.1:0-11134 GCA_028533885.1 Nasua narica | reverse complement strand
AAGGTTGTAAATGAAGAAAGAATGCCTACATAGGGAAAGGAGGTTCCACCACGCACTCCTGACTTCCATTTCCCCAAATTAACCTAATACCCTTAAAGTAGTATCCTTTAGGTAGTTACTTTGTCCCACCATCTTAGCCCGGTAATTCAATGGGACTGTGTCAGTCCGTTGCCTAGGCTAGAGAGCTCTAACACAGATTCTGAAATAGGTCCCAAGCATCTACAGGTTTTTATGCACACTGCCGTGGGAGACCAAGTCAGGTGAGGAAGTTAGAAAGACTACCAGAATATCTGATGTTCAAAAACATCAACCCCCCAGAAGGTTGAGCCATCAAAAGAAACACCAGTGATGGTAAAAGTCCAAAGATGAAAAGAATTTGAGGAAACAGGAGTCTGAACCACAAACTGCTCCCTTCATCTCCCTACATGGAAGTTCTCTTCCACTTCATGATAAATGATTTTACTAAGAAAGCTGGAGTTCCTTATGCCCACTTTTGATATCATTCCCTGTACAAAAGCCTGTAATGACTTCCAATGGCTTCCCCACCACCCAGGAACAGCTAAGTCTAAATGCCTTGGTCTGCCAACCACGGGCACTCTGCCTTCTGGTTAATCCAGTCTGCTTTTCCGCCTCCATTTCCCACCCATCTCCTACGTACCACAGGCCCCCTGCTTTTCTACCTCCATGTGCTTCCTCACACTATCCCTTCCATGTGGAACTCATTTGTTCTGCAGACTGTGCCCTCTGCTATGAGCTGGGATGCCTTTTCCTCATCTTCCCATACCCAAATATTACCAAACCTGTTGGCCCAGCTCAAGAGTCACCTCATCCCTAACGCCTCCAGATTCACCAGGCTAGAACGAATCTTGCTCTCCTCTGACCACCTACACCTTCTCAGAGCACTTAGGGCATTCTGCCTTCTATTAGGGTTACTTGGGTAAGTGGGTAAATGCCACTTCCCCTACACGTTTGAAGCTGTGTAACTCCTACCACATGTGACAGTGCGTTCCAAGTGCCTGGAAATGGGTGATCTGCTTGTCTGTCGCCTCCAGAACAGGAGCTGAATGAGGGCCAGCGCGGCGACCTCACGTCCTACAGAGGGAAACGATTCAAGGACCATCTGTTGAATGAATGACTTGATTAAGGAATGCCTTATTCCTGTAAACTTCCTCGCACTTCTTTCTCACCACCTTAGCATCTGGTTCTTCAGTTAGGTGAAGAAAATTAAAAGGTAGAAAGAAAATTGCTTCAGGTCAAGAATTTGTCGTGTAAAACCCTTAGCAGAGCCGGAAGCGTGACAACGCAGCCGGAACGCCCTTCCGCGCCCTTCCACGCCCTTCCACGCCGGGCGCGGCTCTCCCCCGGGGCTCCCGCCCGCGCCCACCCCCGTCTCGCCCCACGGGTCCCCGGCGCCGAGGGCGAGGCCGCCTGCGACAGGTTCCCCACCCCGCGCGCCCCGCGGCCCGGGGCGGGGGCGGGGAGCCCCTCCTGCCCCCTGTGCGCCCCGCCTTCCCGAGCCCCAACGGCCCGAGCACCTGCGCTCCACGCCGGGGCTCCGCGCCGGCCCTGCCCGGGGGCGGGGAAGCGTCCTGGGCGCGCCCGGCGTCGTAGACGGCCCAGCCGGGGCGCCCCCGCGCCGCGCCCGCCCCCAGCCCGCACTCACCATCGGCGCCCCGCGCTCGGCTGGCGCCGCGGGCCAGGCCGAGCAGCAGCAGGAGCGGCAGCAGGCGGCGAGGCGGGCGGCCCGAGCCCCGGGGCCCCCGGCCCATGCCGCCGCCGCGTCCCTCCTGGCGCGCCTGCGACTCCTCCCGCGGCCCCGAGGCGCCGAGATAAGGCGGCGGGCGCCGCGGGGAGGGGGCCGGCCCGGCCGCTTCCGGCGCCGCGCTGGGGAGCGGAGGGCGCCCCGGGGTCCCGGGGAGGTGACGGGGCGCGGGCCCTTCCTCCACGCGTGGCCCGCGAGACGCTCGTTCACTCCGCGCCCTTCATTTGCTCGTGCACCAGCTGCGCGCCCGGCACGCGGTGGCCTGAGGGACACGGCGGGCAGAGCGACAGGGTCCGGCATAGTTGGCGCGGACGTTCTGCAAATAGGGACAGACATCCAGCACGTAATGACATAGCGGGCCCTAGAGTTGAGGACCGTGCCAGGACGAAACGTCCGCCGTGCTTCAAGCAAAAGAGACGAATCGGAGATCGAAGGCAGCTTGGGGCTCAAGGGGGGCACCCTGGGGGCAGAGGAAGAGAGGTGAGGGGCAGAAGGAGTGGCAATCTTTGAGGAGGGGAAGGAGAACTGGGGTGAAGTGCCTGGTGCTCCAAGGGCAAGGTGAGGGCAAGAAGCCAACGGTCCAGTCCACACAAGGCTACAGGCGACCAGGTGACAGGATTGCACAGGGCGGCAGCTGGGGAGGAGCAGGCAGGAGTTCCTGCTGAACGGGGATCCTCAGCTTAGGGCCTGGGGAAAGCTTCTTGAGGAAGTAAGCCAAGACCCAGAGAATGAAGAAGACGTGGGAGGAGAATCTAAGCGGTGAGGTCTTAATACAGAGAGACAGGAACCCGAGGAGCGTAGTCTAGAAATGGGGAGGATCTCCTTGGAGTGGGAACAGATGGTTGGAAAGAGGCATTAAGCTGCAGAGATAAGGACGACCTCATAAACCAAGGAAAGGAGGTTGCTCAGAAGCTGTAATAGGGTTTTAAGCAGAGTGACCTCATCAGGAAAGGCTCCCATGTCTGCTCTGTGGGATTGGGACTGGGGCTAGGGAGGCGGGAAAACCAGTCTGGGGCTACTGCAGCAATCCAGGCGAGAGAGGAAACGTCCAGGAGCAGGGCATTGGCAATGAGAAGTGGCAAATGAGAGTGGTATTGAGTGGAATTCACTGGATTTTATGATCAGTAGAATGTGGAGGAGAAGGCAAGAGAAATTACAGATGTCACCTAAATTCCTGGTTTGGGCAGCTGAGTGGATGGTGATGGTGGAAGTCGCCCCAGATAGAGACCCAAAAGGACTATTTGCGAGTTGGGGTAGGGAGACCCTGGGGGGCGGGAGCGGATAAGTTCCAATTTGAAAGCTTTGAGCTTGTCGGAGAGCTGGTCCCCATACTGCTTCTCGCATATCCTCACTTGCTTTCTCTTTCTACCATGATTCTGCCCTAAACCTAACCACCCATGAACACACCCATATAAGGGCCAAACTTGTTTTGCAACCTTAAAAACAAGTTAAAAATAAACTGCCTCAGCTCTTTTGCAGCAGGCTTACTTGCTAATTGTTTTTTGTTCAGCAAAGATAAGAGCCTCTTTGGGGAGTAGTAGATGGGCAGTGGGGTTATGGGGGCCTATCCTCTATATTGTAGACAAAGTTTTTGTTAAGCTCAATTCTTAATGAGCTTTGAAACCATGTCATTGTTTCAACAAAAATAGATTCCTTTAGGATATTGATAAGCCAAACTATACTTGTCCTTCTCTGGCATGTCTCCTGCAGAGAAAATCAATAAATTTAAATATATCTATGTGTGTGTGTGTGTATGTATGTGTGTATACACACATAGTTTTTTAATTGGCGATATCGGGGGGAAAACAGTCCAACACTTGGAAACCGGCAAGTTTACTGGGTCTTTTCAGTGAGGTGGTGGGTGTTGTAACCCTTCTGGGGATTATCTAATTCTATAGGGTTGTGCACCTTTGATGGACTTTTTATTAACAAGGCTCTTTTACAACTCGGTAGATAGTGATAGATTACTTGCAGAAAATTGAGAATGTGAAAGATTCTTGTCCATAACAGTGCAAACTAATTTTTCCAGTAGAGATAGAAGTGATTCCTGCCCGGGGAAAATAAGATAAATCTAATAATAAGATTTTGTCTTATATGATGTCAGCCAGTTTCGCATTTAGCAAATTTATCACAACAAACAGATAAATGTATGTGTACATATAGTATATTCTTTAAAATTTCCTTGGAACCAGGGCTCCTGGGTGGCTCAGTGGGGTTAAAGCCTCTGCCTTCAGTTCAGGTCATGATCTCAGGGTCCTGGGATCGAGCCCCACATCGGGCTCTCTGCTCGGCAGGGAACCTGCTCCCCCAACCCCCGCCTGCCTCTCTGCCTGTTTGTCATCTCTCTCCCTCTGTCAAATAAATAAATAAAATCTTAAAAAAAAAATTTCCTTGGGGGACGCCTGGGTGGCTCAGTTGGTTAAGCAGCTGCTTTAGGCTCAGGTCATGATCCCGGCGATCCTGGGATCGAGTCCCGCATCGGGTTCCTTGCTCAGCAGGGAGTCTGCTCCTCTCTCTGCCTCTGCCTGCCTCTCTGCCTGCTTGTGTTCTCTCTCTGCTAAATAAATAAATAAAATCTTTAAAAAAAAATTTAAAAAAAAATTTCCTTGGAACCTTGATATCTTACTAGTACTTCTTTGAAGTCAACATCTTGCTGAATCCCTCATGAATTAATTACTTGAATAAAATCTTATGTCTTCTTTTTATATTTGCATGAATCACGTTTTTAATATTTTGAAAATTTTGTATTAGCCCAATCCATGTCACCCATGTTCTACATTAGATTGTGTGACTCTCATCAGTTCTTTTATTGGCTTATTCTGTTGCTTTCAATTTTTTTTTTTTGTAAAAAGAATTACTTCTTACCCAATAGTGAGTTCACGGAATCACAGAATGAAAAATTATCTCCCGGTCGGTATGTGTCACTAGAATTAAAACAGAATATTAAACCAGTGTTCAATTCACAGCAGTGGGATTATTGCTGAGAAAATCTTTAGCTTAAGAAAAATGTTCTTCTTTTAAGAGAGCATGGCTAATACACCATCTTTTTTTTTTTTAAGATTTTATTTATTTATTTGACAGAAAGAGAGATCACAAGTAGGCAGAGAGGCAGGCAGAGAGAGAGAGGGAAGCAGGCTCCCTGCTGAGCAGAGAGCCCGATGTGGGGCTCAATCCCAGGACCCCGAGATCATGACCTGAGCCGAAGGCAAAGGCTTAACCCGCTGAACCACCCAGGCGCCCCATACCATCTTCTTAAAGAGAATTTAGAGAGAGCTCTTTTTGTCTATATCTATATTTCAATAATTTTATCAATAGCTTTTGACTTTTGGTTTCAAGACAGCATTGTACCCCCTGAAAGTTCTCTTTCAGTAAAGTGGCCAAAGATACACACACACACACAGACAAAATTAAATATGTAACAGTGGGGCGCCTGGGTGGCTCAGTGGGTTAAAGCCTCTGCCTTCGGCTCAGGTCATGATCTCGGGGTCCTGGGATCAAGGCCCACATCAGGCTCTCTGCTCGGCAGGGAGCCTGCTTCCCCCCCCCCCAACCCCCCGCCTGCCTCTCTGCTTGCTTGTCATCTCTCTCTCTCTGTCAAATGAATAAATAAAATCTTAAAAAAATAATAAATATGCAACAGTGCTTTCAAATAAGAAAAGATGACATCGATGAACCCAATAGCTTTGAGGAATGTATTAGGTTGCATTCACCACACGTCCGCCACAAAAACATCCACCAAAAGAGACAGGAAGTAGAGTGAAGAAGAAAAAAAAAATGCAATTAAAAAAATTTTTAATGATATGTACACTTCGAGTTATTATTTGTACATATTAATAAAATGTGCAGATTTTATAATGTTTTAAAATTTAATTCGGAACCACTATGTAAGAATAGTTGAAAAAAATGCAAAGTACACTTCTTGCCTATTTAAAGGATTTTATTTGCTCATCTGCGGATATCTTGTTCGTTGCCATCAGCTCCTTCTTCATGCTTCAGGCTACCCAAATACCAGTTTCCTGGCTCTTCCAAAACAACCTTTCAATTTCTACACTTTACGAAAATCATTTTAGGGGGTGCCTTGAGTGGCTCAGTCAGCTAAGCATCCAATGCTTGATTTTGGCTCAGGTCATGATCTCAGGGTCGTGAGATTGAACCCCATGTGGGACTCCACACTGGGCATGGAGCCTGCTTAAGATTCTCTCTCTCTCCCTCTGCCCCTACCCCCCCCTTGTGCGCTCTCTCTCTCTCTCTATATATATATATATAAAGTAAAATAAAAATAAAATTTTTAAATCATTTATTTTTAGGCAATCTCGATACCCAATGTGAGGCTCGAGCTCACAATCCTGAAATCAAGAGTCACACGCTCTACTTACTGAACCAGCCAGGTGTACCTAAAAAAAATTTTTTTAATTCACTTTTTTAAACATTTTTTATAGGGGCGGCTGGGTGGCTTAGTCCTTTGAGCACCCGGCTCTTGATTTCAGCTCATGTCATGATCTCAGGGTCTTGAGATGAAGCCCCAAGCTGGATGCCACACTGGGTATGGTGTCTGCTTGAGATTCTCTCTCTCCCTCTTCCCCTCTCTACTGCTTGCTCACACATGCACACACTCTCGCTCTCAAAATAAATATTTTAAAAAGTTTTTTTGATAGTACTTTACTCACCAGAGGGCCTTCGTCTAATTAGACAAAATGTTTAAATCACAACTAAAATATTGAGATTACCAACCGATATCTGAAGCGTTCTTAAGGGACCTCAAACAGGTATACAAGATGAAGAGCGCTTCTGAGAGAGACCCACAGCAGAAGTATTCTACCCTTTGGAAGCACAGGAAAGAAGTTTCTGATAGTTCTGGGATTGCTGATTTGTTCCTGCCTCCTTCATCAAAATTAAGAAATATTGAAGTCTATCTTAATGTATCTTGCTGCCCAATTGAAACATTCAAGGACAACTTGTATACTTGACAACGTGTATATTCTTGGCATCATTATTCACAGTAGCTAAAGGGTTGAAACAACCCAAATACCCATGATTGTACAAATGGAGAAACAAAATTTGTATATCCACACAATGGAATATTGTTCAGCCTTAAAAAGGAAGAAAGTTCTGACTTGGGCCTCAATGTGGATGAACCTTGATGGCATTATGCTAAGTGAAATAGGCCAGTTTTTTTGTTTTGTTTTGTTTTGTTTAAGATTTTATTTATTTATTTGACAGAGACACAGCAAGAGAAGGAACACAAGCAGGGGGAGTGGGAGAGGGAGACGCAGGCTTCCGGCTGACCAGGAGCCCGACGCAGGGCTCGATCCTAGGACCCTGGGATCATGACCTGAGCAGAAGGCAGACACTAAACGACTGAGCCACCCAGGCATCCCAAAAGACCACTTTTAAAAGGATAAATATTGTATGATTTCATTCAAATGAGGTACTTAGAGCAGTCAAATTCATAGAGACTGTAAGGAAAAGGGTTGGGGGTAGAGGGGAAGGGGAAGTTAGTGTTTCAGGTGTAGAGAGTTTTGGCTTTACAAGGTGGGAAAAGTTCTGTGGACACATGGTGGGGACAGTTGGCCAACTGCGTGAATGCACTTACTGCCACTGAACACTACGCTACTTTTAAAAATGGTTAAAATCATTTCCTTAAAAAGTCAATGACAAAAAAATTGAGGTGCCAGTTTTTATTTTTATTTTACCAGACAAGCGTTAACATGGAAGACTTTCCAATTTTGGATGCTGGTGACTCTATATGGGATCAGAATGATAGGAAAGGTCCCTTGGAAAGCCCCATCCCCCAATCCCTGAGATGCCAAGAGAGTCCCGAGTGGAGTCCGGGGCACCC
Organism: Nasua narica; assembly: GCA_028533885.1. Lineage (NCBI taxonomy): Eukaryota > Metazoa > Chordata > Mammalia > Carnivora > Procyonidae > Nasua > Nasua narica. The sequence goes on along the minus strand of JAPYYJ010003798.1, from coordinate 3,533 downwards.
AGGGGTGTGGGAAGGAGGAAGACACAGGCAAGTAGAGGGTGAATACCGGTCCACTATCTTTAGGGCTTTTCCTCAGGCTTCCCTTCCCTATGTCAGCTTCCAATGTCAAGTTTGGAGTTTGCCCAATGGGTGCCCATCTGGGTGCATGGCCAGAAGGAGAAGGAGGCAAAGAGGATGGGTACCTAATATTCTGGAACTCTTCTGAAAAAAATCCCTTCCTTGATCATGACACTACCGACCAGAAATGTGGTACTATTTTTTCCCAGGGTCTGGCTTGGGAATACCACTAGCAGGTTTGCAAATGTTAATGGCTTATATGTGGTATTTCAGGAATGGTCTGAATATCTCATTGTAATGAGTTTGATACACTCTGGTGTTAAACTTATTGCTTGAAGTTCTCATTAAAAGGAATGATTCTAACGTCTGAAGACTTTGTTAAAAAGAAAACCACACACCCAAAACGGTGTCGCTTAGGCCAGATTCCCAAATGGGGGCTTAATACCTAATCTAATTGCAGTTTCAACCTCCCCCAGAAATGTAGTCTTAACCGGTCGGTCAAGAATTTTCCCAACAGAGCCAGAGTCAGTCACCTGAACCTTTATCCCCAGAGGAAGATGAGATAATCTGGATGATAAGACCCTTGCTTGTCCCACTAAGGGAATCGATCTTGCCTAGAACAATCCTGTTTGGCTACTAATATCTTTCTTGCCCCATCCTCCTTCCCATAAAATCCTTCCATCTTGTGCAATTCTGCGGAGTTCTCAGCTTGCTAGATAGGATGCTGCCCAATTCCCGAATCGTTCAATAAAGCCAATTAAATCTTCAGATTTACTTGGTTGAATTGGGTTTAACATTTCCAGTTATGCGGATTGAAAAACTGTCTCAAACAGATAAAAGCGAGTCCCTTTATAACACCCCACTGTACGTCCCCACACGGCCACCCCTCCCCAGCTGGCGGGACATCTGAGAACACCACAGGGCCACCTGGAAGGAGTCACATTGACCCTCCCAGAGCAGAGGTGTCCCCTCAGGCAGATTTGTCCAGACTGCTCCCAGGGACCTGTCTCTGTGGAGAAATGCCTGGCTGATGACTGTCAGTAAGTCAAGCAAAGGTAGGCTCCTCAGCGATGCTCAGACCCCTCATCGCCGTGTGAGAAACAGCAGGATTATTCTGCCTTCTCGAGCACATCTCCGCCTCCCACCAAATGTGCACACGAACCGCACGCCGGCCTGAAGCTCGCCTGTGGGACGACTTGGCTGAGCTCGAACCAGTCATTCGCAGACAAGCAAAACAAACAAGGGTGGGAAGGGACAACTCAGTAGAGCTAGGAAGACCCCCAGCCCAGAGACCCCTTCCTCCCCACCTGCCCCTGGCGCGCGCTCTCTGATGGGAATTCAGACACCCCGTGATCCCACCGGCAGAAGCCGGAGGAGCAGGCGTGGATTCGGGAACTGACTCCAGACCCCTGACAGACCGACCATCAGGTTCCAGCCGGCACAGTATTCGTCCGTCCTCCCCCTGACCTCAAGAGGGGGGGCAGCTCCAAGTGACCCTGGGGCTCTGTCATCCAGCCTGGCGTGTGCACGCGCACACACACACACGCACAGAGTCACCTGCCCCACTAGAGGAAGTCTCAGCCGTGGGTCTGTTTGTTCCACAAACCCTGAAAGGAAGCCTGCTGACGGCCCATTTCCGGACCCAGGATCAGCCAGAGGACCCTAGCCAGCCACCCGCAGCCCTAAGGAGAAGTGGGGCACACCCAGCGGTGACAGCCACAATTGCTGAGGAAGCCCACAACAGACGGTGTGTGATAAGGACCAGCTGACAGCGAGCCCCAGATCACTGACCCTGGCAAATTGTGCAATCTTCAAAATAAAAACACTTAATTCGATTATTTTGCAATGGACTTAGCTACAAATTCTGCTGGTTTCTTTGCTTACGGCTAGGTTTTTTTGGTCCTAGGTCCTCTTCTTTCCCCTCCCCCACCTCCTCCTTAAACTTCTTCTGGTAGATGGTTGCGTATCTCTTTCAGAAAGTGTTCCTAGGTAGTAAACTTTCGGAATCTTTGCATGTCTAAATACGTCCTGATTTTGCTTTCATAGTTTAATTATAGATTAACTGGGTATGGAATTCTGAATTCAAAATAATGGTTTAATGGGGTCTGGAATTTTCCCTCAAAATTTAGCCTTCTCGAGATAGCGTTGCAGAAGAGAACCCCAGGCTAATTTGGTTATCGACTCCTTCCACGTGGTGTATGTGTCTCCCTGATCCCCACGGCAAGCTTTGGGGATTTTCTCTGTCCTCTTGGAATTCAGAAATTTCATGAAGATGTAGTTTTCCATTATTCTTGCCCAGCACTCATTGGACCCTTTCAATTTGTAGATGTGAGCCTTTCTTCAGCAGAGACATTTTTTTTTCCTTTTGGTTCTTTGATTATTATTTCATTTCCTCAGTTCTTTTAATACATATTCCTCTGGAATTTATCATAGATAATTTCTAAAAGTGTGCCGCTAGCCTCCATGACCCAGTATTTCTCTTCCTTTCTTCTTCAGCTTTATCTACTGAACGTGGGACACCACCCTAACTCACTAATTCCACCTGAGAGTGCCCTAATTCACCCTGTTCACTAATTTGACCTTCATCCATAACTATTCTGCACTTCAGTCCGTCTGTTGAAGTTTTTTTTAAGTAGGCTCCTCCCCCAGCTCGGGGCTCGAACTCACAACCACTGAAATCAGGATTCAGACACTCCACGGACTAAGCCAGCCAGGCATCCCTGTTGAAATATTTTTTATTTCAGCCAACATGCTTTTGATTTCTAAGAACTCTGTTTCTTTTTATAGAATGATTTTTATTTCTATAGACGTAAAAACTTTTTTAATTCCCCAGAGGATACCAACTATCGCATTTTAAAATTCTTTTCTTTCCTGAGTAACTCCATTTCATCAGGAGGTTGTTCATTTACTTGTAGTTTGATAACTCTTCTGCTGGTTTCCTCAGTTGTTTCATGTCTTTGTTTTTAAGGATTTTATCTATTTGAGAGCGAGCGAGCGAGTCCATAGGGGGGGATGGGAGAGTGGGGCAAAAGGAGAGGGAGAGAATCTCAAGTAGATTTGGCACTGAGTGAGGTCATGACCTGAGCCAAAACCAAGAGTCAGACGCTTAACCAACTTAGCCACCCAGGTGCCCCTGTTTCGTGATTTTTGACTTTTTTTTTTTCCATGGGAGTCTTGTCTATTTAGAAGTTTGGATATATTTCTGATGCCTAGGTGAGAATATCTGCTTTCTTTTTTTTTTCTTTTAAGTTTTATTTTGGTGGGGGGGGCCCTGGGTGGCTCAATCAGTTAAGCACTGACTCTTGATTTCCACTCAGGTCATGATCTCAGGGCTGTTGGATGGAGCCCCTCATTGGGCTCCATGCTCAGCCGGGAGTCTGCCTGAGATTCTCTCCCTCTCCCTCTGTCCCTCCATGCTACCTGCCCTGGATAGAGCTCTCTCTCTAAAATAAATAAATAAATCTTAAAAAAAAAAA
>JAPYYJ010003797.1:0-11135 GCA_028533885.1 Nasua narica | reverse complement strand
TGCGGCTGGCTCCTCTCCTTCCTGCTTCTCCCCTGGGTCTCCGCGCGGGACTCGGGCGTCCTGGTGACGTAATTTGGACGGGTGCGTCTGCCCGCTGGTCTTGTCCCCTGTGCGCTGCCCAGCGCTCGGCACGTCCCCCAACTCAGGGCCGGTCCTCTGAGCCCCGCGGGCCCGTGGGCCCCGCACCGCCGCACCCCGTCCCACGTGGAGGCTGGGCAGAGGACGGTGACGCGACAGCCCCGGGCCGAGGACCCTCGTGTAAGAAGGGACGGCGGTGTAGTCCCCCCCGACCTGTTGGGCCGTGCGAGGGCGACGGGGGCGGGAAGAACAGGAAGAACGGGGACGCCAGCGGCCCACTGGGCGGGCGGCCGGGGTGTCAGGGGCGGGGAGGAGGGAGGCGGCACAGCTGCTGAGTTCCGGGGGGCGGGGGTTACCGCGGGGCTGACGCTCCTGAAGGACGTTCCTGATAAACCACGTGAAAGCTGCCGAAACCAATTACCAGAGACTGGTAATTAATGAATTAGGCAGCAGGTAATTAACGAATGCCCCAAACTCACCATTTGCTAATCGCTGCACCGGTTTACCACTGTTTGCGTTTAGTGGTAAAGAAACACCAAGGCTTTCGGTTCAGGCACACGTGGGACAGCGAACAACTGAGGATTCGGGGTGATTTTAATTTTGCTTTTTTTTTTTAAAAAAAAAGATTTTATTTATTTATTTGAGAGACAGAGAAAGTGAGAGAGAGCATGAGAGGAGAGAAGGTCAGAGGGAGAAGCAGACTCCCCGCGGAGCTGGGAGCCCGATGTGGGACTCGATCCCGGAACTCCAGGGTTATGACCTGAGCCGTAGGCCGTCGCCCAACCTAGTGAGCCTCCCAGGCGCCCCTTCATTTTGCTTTTTTAAAGCTTACCCATTTGATGTTTCTAAAATTCATTGAAAAATAAACAGGGGGGCGCCTGGTGGCTCAGTTGGTTGGGCGACTGCCTTCGGCTCGGGTCATGATCCTGGAGTCCCGGGATCGAGTCCCACATCGGGCTCCCAGCTCCATGGGGAGTCCGCTTCTCACTCTGACCCTCTGACCTCTCTCTCTCTCTTAAAAAAAATAAATAAATAAACAGGAAAAATTTTTTTTTTAAAGATTTTATTTATTTATTAGAGAGAGAGATTGAGAATGAGAGGGGGGAAGGTCAGAGGGAGAAGCAGACTTCCCGCAGAGCCGGGAGTCCGATATGGGACTCGATCCCGGGACTCCGGGATCATGACCTGAGCCGTAGGCAGTTCCTTAACCAACTGAGCCACCCAGGCACCCAGGAAAATGTTTTTAAAAGTAAAGATCCCCATACGAATTAAAAACACTGTTAACGAATAATTTGATGTTTTGCATCAATTTGATTCTTTTCTTTTCCCACAATAAAAGTAACATTAAAATGACCGTATGTGGGGCCCCTGGGGGCCCAGTCGGTGGAGCGTCCGACTCTCGGTTTCTGGTCAGGTCGTGATCTCAGGGTCGTGGGATCGAGCCCCATGTCGGGCTCCGCACTCAGCGGGGGGCCTGCCTGGGATTCTCTCCGCCTCTCCCTCGGCCCCTCCCCCTCAAACAAATAAATCTTTTAAAAAATTAAGTAAAATGAAAATATGTAACCTAAAAAGATAAATTAAGCTTCTGAGAAGGGACGGGGACAGCAAGTCCTCTACCGGTTCATCCCCGGGGTGCCACCAGCCGGCTGGGCCACGAGGCGCTCACCTGATGGCGGCGAGGCTGAGGACGTGTCCCCGTGTCCCTGGGGGCTGGCAGGACGGAGGCCACCGTGCTCGTGGAGCTTCCCCTGGGGAAGGACACTGGACGTCGCGCCTCCGCCCCCACCCGACGGGAAGGGGTGAGGGAAGGGGGTGGTCGGACTGAGCGGGGTGCCGGCACCAGGCGGGGCCCAGCCGGAGCGACGAGCAGTTATTTACTAAGCATTAATATTAGTGATATAATTGAATTTTTAAATAAAGTGAGTGTTTAGTAGGCACAGAGGGAACGAGCCCAGTGAGCTCGCCGCTCGAGGCTGTGGCCCCGGAAGCAGACGGTGTGCGGTCCGGGCAGCGGGGGGCTGAGTTCGCTCGTCGCCCCACAGCCGTCGCTGCCCCTGCGCCCCCCGGCCCCCCCACGTCGCAGCGCCCGAGCCGCCCCGGGGGCACCTGCGGGCGCCGGGTGCCTCCCGCGATCTTGCGGGGAGCGCGGGTCCCACGGCAGCGGAGCAAAGCTGAGAAACCTCCCCGGTGCGGCGGCCGCGCCGGGCCTGCGCTCCAAGGCTCAGCGGCAACGCACAGGGGCCTCCCGGGGGGCCGGCCGGCTCTGTGGGGCTCGCAGGGCTGTGCTACGGCACACGGATGCACACACGCGTGGGGTGGGCACGCCCTGACCAGCGCTGCGCCGGGGCCAGGCGTCCCCCACAGCAGAGTCAGGGCGGTGCAAAGGCCCTGTGCTGGGGACGGACCCGCTGCTTCCCCGCCTACAGGATCCCACGCACGGGGGCTGGTGAGCCACAGTCTCCCACGGGTGCCGGCGTCCCAGCGGGCCTGATGGCGGCGTGCCACCGAGTCGGGGCCCCCTCCCAGGGCTCCCCACCTCTAACCCCGGGGCCACACTGAGGCCCCAGCGGCCCCATACACACTGTGTGGGCTTGTGTCAACCCCCCTCGGTGAAATGAGACATTGGAAAATCACAACAGCAAAAATGAAGATGGTTAGTATTGAATTAGAGACTCCATGAGAACATGTTCTGATACTTTAGAGCAGACTGTCCCAGATTTTAAAATGAACCTAATAAAAATGATAAGATAACGAGAACCAAACAGAATTTGAACCGTGAGCACAGATGAGCTAAATAACCGAATGAATTTAGCTGGGAAAAAGCAAGGGACCAAGACATCCTGAGACATTTGGGTGCTGACGTCCCGCTGACCCAGCGACCCGGCCTCCCACTGGCCTCACCGCGCGAGGGAGGCTCACGGCCGAGCTGCAACACGTGACCTAGGGCTCGGCCTTCCTTCCTGTAAGAGTTTATTTATATTTGACAGAGCGAGAGAGATCGTGCACAAACAAGGGGAGCAGCAGGCAGAGGGAGAAGCAGACTCCCCACCAAGCAGAGACCCCCAGTCGGGGCTCGGTCCCAGGACCCTGAGATCATGACCTGAGCGGAAGGCAGAGGCTTTAACCCACTGAGCCACCCAGGTGCCCCTGAGCACAGACTTAAAAAATTCAATTTTTATGGTATTCTAAGGGCTCATGGATTTCTTTTTACATAAACACGGGTAAAAGTATAATGCCATCGAATGTGAATTTTCCCAGTTTAAAAAAAAATTAAGGGAACTATCAGGAACATTTTTTGTTTTTTTAAGTAATCTCTATGTCCGATGTGGGGCTCGAACTCATGACCCCGAGTTCCAGTCACAGGCTCCACCGACCGTGCCAGCCTGATGCCCAGGAAGGTTTATAAATTGCATCCACTTCCTTCCGCAGAGCCTCCCGAAGTGCGTATTCACGGGAGAGGTACTTTACCGTCAGCAGAATCCCAGTTTACAGCTCATCCCGCTTGGTCTCTTTTCCTGACGCTTAGCATTTGTTCACCCGTCCCCCCGGGAAACAGGGGACACGGTGTGGCCAGAGGCGCGGGTTTGCTCGCGGCTGTCCCCGCCACGTGCCCAAGCCTCCCGTGATGGAGACCCTGGCATGTGTATGAATTGGTACAAACTCGCCGCCCCAGAGCCTTCCCAAGAAGCCCCACACCGACGGCGGTTTCTGGGAGACGCTTAAATGCAGACCCAGAATTCCAGGACCCCCACGGGAGGTTTCTGAGGGGACAGGGATCAGTACTTGGGTCCGTTGGCGGGCAGCTCGCAATGCGCCAGCGACCAGACTCACTCACTTTTAGCCGTATGTGCGTTTCTTTTTCACTCAACACAAAGGAAATGCAGATCATGATGTGTAATAGAATTCATAAAGGAAGGACTTTTTAAAAATGATTTTTATACTTAGTTCTTATTTAATCTTTAGCTCCTGAGGGTAATATTCAATAGACATACATACCCAAAGATTTTATCATTCTCCTCACTGAGTAAATAACCTGAGCATTTGCCTACATGTTTCGTTAAATTTGTAAATTTCTTACAAAAGAAAGCAGCATATAGACACTTTTTCTTTTAATGGCGTATTATAAACTAGGTCAATTAAATCTACATGTTTTCAATGTTTACTGCCTCCAGTAATTTATTTCATAGAGTGTGTTTTACAATTTTATTTCTCAGTGTTTTTCTTTTGGAATATCCTTGGGAAAGTATGTTAATTCTCTTATTTCAATTGAAAAAGTGGGTCACACCTTTCTTCACAGAAAATCGGTCTAATTTGGTTCAGTGGTTTGACAAGAAGAATGAGATCACATGGAGGACATTGGCTATAAATAGAATGAACTAATCAGCAGCTCCAGGTTTGGATGAAAATACATTTAAGACAATGGAATGATAGAGGATTTTTATTTTAAAATGTTGAGTTGGCATAAAAGCAGTGAAATTAACACTTCAGTTTCCCAGTTCCCCTTGGCATGTCTGAGATGAAGGCAACGAGGCACTACTAGTGAGAGAGAACCATGGATGCATGACCGTCCCTTGGTAGGCGTGGGTAAAGCCTGCAAATGTCCCAGAAGTGACAATGACAACAACTACTTGTATACATCAGATGATTTATATATTTTGTTTTCAAAACACTGTAACAAAAGCCTAGTTGAATTGACAGTTGATAAATTATTATATAATTTCTATATATTTCTTTTCCAGACAACCTTCTGATTTCGGAAATGTTATCTAGGAGTAGAAGGTGGAAAGTGGAACATAGAACATGGCGAGTAGTTGGCGGATAGCGGCGGTGGAGGGTGATAGTGGGGGGTGACGGTGCAGGTAGAGGTGAGGTCGCGTCCCACCCGCAGGAAGCAAACGATTCAGTCGTCACTCAACAGCAGGGGGTTTCCCTCACCTTCCGTGGCAAGGAAAGGTCCCCTGCGAAACAGGCCTCGGAGGCCGGTCTGGGCTTCGGGAGCGGGAGGACCGACCGGTGACCACGAGGGGCCCGTCTGCCACCGCAAGCCGCCCCCGCCCCGACCGTCCTCACCGCGCACCTGCCGCCTGCCCCGTGGAGCGGCGCCCTGGGCGCCCTGCCTGCGACGCCGAGCTGCCCGGTCGCGGATCCGCGAGGGCCCACGGAGACGCTGGGCTCGAGGCGCGTGCGGGGCTGACCCGCCCGTCTCCGAGGGGGGCGCGGAGGTGGGGGCGGGACGGCGGCGGATCCGGGTGCGAGGGAGGCGGCGGGCCGACGGGCAGCCTCTGCCAGACCAGCCGGCCGGACACGCCTCCTCCTCGGGCCGGCGCTCCCCCGTGTCCGCTGGCTGCCCGGCCTGCCCCCCGCGAGCCCCGCCGGAGTCCCGCCCTCCCCGACAGCCCCCAACCGTCTCACCTGGACCCCAGCTTGGGTGCGGGGGCTGTCACCCTTTTGCGCTCAGTCCCTCCAGGGGGTCCCAGGAGACGCGCTCCGCTCCCCCCACACTCCTCCTCCTGCGTGCTGGGCCGCGGTCACCGCAGCTCTGGCCACACAGCCGCTCAGGGACTCACTGTCCCAGAGCCGCTGTCGCCGCCGCCTTTGTGCCTGCAGCCCCTCCCCCCGCCGCCCGCTGACACGGTGGGGTGGCGCGGGCTGGTCCTTCCCGGGATGGACCAGCGTGACCGGCCTCCCCGGTGCCTGAGCCGCGGCTCTCCCAGTGCCCAGCCGGGCGGCAGAGGGACGGGTGATGGCGCTCGCACTGTCCCTGCCACCATGGTCCCGAGAGAGACCCCACACCGAGGACAGAACATTCATTCTCCTTGAAATGCAAAGTGAGGGTCACAGTCTGGACTGTTTGCAGCTTTCAGCTAAAAAATAATTCAAGGTTGTGAAAAAGACGTTTCTAGAATTTCAGTTTTCTAGAAAAAGTATTTTATTAATAGTATTTTAAGATACAAACAAACAATAAATACTTCATCACCTCCCCGCACACGACTGACAGCACAGGAGTGGAGCGCGGCTTCGCGGCGCGTTTCCAAAGCTCTGGAGGAGACACAGAAGCCGCCCCGGGCTCTGGGCCGCGGCCTCAGCGGGTCACCCGGGGTGTCTGTGGAAGTTGGGGCTCCCGCTCAGAGGGGTGGGTGGCGGCCACGCCCGAGGCCCAGAAGGGGTTTCCAGGCAGCGGCACGAGCCCCGAGCCCTTCAGAGGCTGGAGTGACGGTGACCCTCGCCCCCCAGCCCACTGCGCCCACTGCACGGCCCAGACGTCTGACCGCGACGCTGCCACGCTCGCCGGCGGCCCGCCCGCAGCCCCTCCGCCGGCCACGGGGGCTCCTCTCCGCGCGAACCCGGCAAAGCCCCGAAGACCAGCCGAGGGATCTCCCGGCATCCAAGCCGGGGCGCAGAGAGCACCTGGTCGCCCAGCACGGGCCTCAGCCCAGCTCTGCAAGACAGCGGTTGTCTGCCCGCCGCTCGTGGGGGGCCTCACGCGGGTCAAAGTGCGGGAGAAACGGGGCCGGCAGGCTGAAACCCCGTGGTGTGCGGGCACGGCCGGCACCGCACCACCCTCTGGGCAGCACGGCCTCCAGACCACGGCCAGGAAACTCTGGCCGGCAGCACAGGCCCGCGCTCACGCCGCACGTGACACGGACGGAGGGCCCCAGGCAGCCCACGGCGGGCGAAACACCGAGAACGGACACGCGCCGTGGCTCACGTAGCCGTGGGCAGCGACTGTGACCACGAAGAGCAACGGTGGGGCGGCCTTGCCCGCCGGCCGGGGCCACGTGACCCCGAGGGGCCGGCCGGCTCAGTAGGCCACCCTCCAGTGCGTGGGCTGCTCGCACGCCTCCTCCCGGTCCCCGCAGAAGCGGTTGTACGTCGTCCGCGGGTCGAGCCCGAGGATCTCTCTCTCCTCGTGGATCCGGAAAGAAAACGTGGAGACCGAGGTACCGATGAAGAACCTGCCGAGGAACCCGGGCGTCACGAGAGCCGCTCGAGCCGCTGCGAGCACGAGGTCAGCGCAGACCCCTGCCCAACCTCTCGCCCCGCGGCCCAGCCGGTGTAGCGGGGGCAGCGGCCGCAGGTCTGGCAGTGGGGACTGGAGAACACTGCCGGATTCCGGGGATCGGGGGCGGGGCGCTGAGAGCCAGGCTCCCCGAGGACAGGTCGCCCCCGCCCCACGGCTCAGAGGGGAGGGCCCAGCCCCGTAGCCTGCACGCTTGGGCCTGGGGCTTCCGGGGACCCCACACATGTGGGGAAACCGGCCACCGCACCCGCCCTGGTCCCCCTGCTCTCCCCTGGGGGGGCCTGCCTCCCGCGACACTGACACACACAGGGAGACGCCGCCTGCACAGGGACACACGTGATGGAGACAGTGGCCGCGCCCGGGGGAGTGGGGTCCCGGGTGGGGGAGATAAAGGGTAGGCCCGGACCGAATGCGACAGCGGTACCGGGGAGGACGCCTGCGCGTGGGGAGCAGCCCCTCGAGGCGACGCTCCGTGTCTGGCCATCGAGCACGGGGCCGCCAGGGAGGCGGGCCGAGGCACCTGGCGTGCGCGCAGATCCACTGGTCGATGATGGCCACGCCGCCGTCCCTGTAGAGCTCCAGCTCCTCCCACGTGGGCTCGAACCTCACCATCTCGGGCAGCAGCTTCTGCAGCTCCTCGTGCTCTGCAAGGCGGAGGGCTGGTGACGGGGCTGCGCGGGCTCGGGCCCGGGGAGTGGGCACAGAACCGGCGCTGCCTGCTGGCCACGCGCCGGGCTCGCAGGTGCACCTGGGCCGGGCCAGGACGCCACGGGGGCCGGCAGACGGGGGCCGAGCCGGAGCCGCGTACCCGTCCGGACGGCGTCCGTGGCCACGAACACCCTGTCCAGCTGGTGGGTCTTCATGAGGCTGCGGATCTTCCTCACGGCCCCGTCCAGACTGGGCACGTCCTCTCTGTGGCCCCAGATGAAATCTTTTCTCCTCAGGTGAACCGCGAGGTACGGGCCCCCCAGCGCTGAGCCGAGCGGGACCTGGCAAAGGAGGACCGGGAGCGCTGAGCGACCCCTGCCCGCCGCTGGCCCTCGGGACGCCGGGGAACGCGGGCTCCCCGACCGCAGCGCCCGCCCGCGGGCCCAGGGACTCTCGGGACTGAGAACTGGCTGATCACACGGCCCTTTATCTGAGTGAAGTCAGGTAAATACGACGCTGGGAAAAACATGCAAATCAGACGACAAAAACCACCCATTCCGGCGTTTTTCCCAGAAATACGGTCCAGACGGCCCCATCCATCGCTGCTGGAAGGCACCCAGGGGCCGTGACGCCTGTTCTCATCAGAAAGGTCAGGAAACATCACCCGCTTAAAAAAACAGCGTTACCTGCAGAAATTAAGTTACATGCAAACCCAGCCCTTCGGAAGAAACTTCTACAAAACCAGACGACTGCACGTCGCTCTGGGCGGATGTCACCTTCCCTCGCTCCCTGAGGCTCCCGCGCCACCGGGCGGACGGCGCCGACGCGAAGCCCCGGGTCTGCAGCCGCTTCTGCCCCCAGAGCGGCGCCTCCCGGCTCACCGAGGGGGAAACGGAACTGAGCTGTGCCCTGAGCTCGCGGGGACAAGGGGACCCTCCCGAGGGGCGTCCGCGGCTGCCCCGAGACCGGGGGCGACTCCGACCCGAGGGGCACGTGCGCATCGGGGGAGGAGCGGGAGGCCTACCTTCATCTTGGTCCAATCCTCCTCAAAGGGGATCCCGTCGGCCTCGTCCGTGGAGTTCAGGTACTTGCTCCGGAACTCGTCTCCCACGGCCCGCAGGTGCCTGGCGAACACCATGCTCCGCCGGGTCTGCGGGCGCAGAGAGCCGCGCTGCTGAGCCCCTGGCCGGCCGCCGACCGCGAGCAGCAAGCCACGGGATCGTCCCCACGCGCAGGGCCGGGTGCCGGAGGGGCCAGGCTCTGCTTACGAGCGCCGACTGGCAGGAGGCAGTCCTGGCCCTCGCGACCCCGTGGGGACTACGACGAGGCTCCTCGTGCTTGGAGAGTGACCCGCTCAGGAGCCCCCAGGTCACGTGTCCGGGGAGCAGAGGTCTCTCCGGGTCCTGCCCGCCCCGCAGCGCCAGAGCCCCCCGGGGCGCAGACGAGCCGGTCGCCGCACAGCCAGCCAGCGGCGTGGGGCGTGGAGCTCACGACACACGGACCGTGTGTTCTTAAGGATAAAAAACTATTTTTCTTTCAACGATCAGCTGCCACGAACGGTAACCTGACCGTGTGACACGCACAAAGCCGACCTGACCGTGTGACACGCACAAAGGGCCCCGAGGGCTGTAAGCCCCCCCTGCTGCACCCCGCGTCCGACTTCCGCCGCCACGCGGCGGGGACCGGCGGGCACTCACGTTCCAATACTCCTTCCCCCCGTAGTGGTCGTGCAGAAGGTTCTCGGCTCTGTCCAACATCACTGACCTGTCTCCAAACAAGACAGAAGGTATTTAACTTCCAAACGCTGCTACCGGCCTGCTCCAGGGCGCGGCGGGGCGCACGCAGGCCCGGTGCTGGAACCCTCGGGGGGGCGGCCCCGCACACGCTCCCGGGGGGGGTCTCTGCTGTCCCAGTCAGCACCCCCGTGACTACCGACGCGCGAGAGAACACAGAACGCAGCCAACGAGCCAGACGGCAGCAGACGGAGCGCGCGCCCGACGGGGCCCCGGCAGGAGCCCACACGGGGAAGCGCTGGAAGGTCACAGACTCGCGGCCCAAGGGCCAAACCACAGCAGGAGGGACGCCCAGCCCCGTCCGCACACCACCGCCTGAACGAACTTACTAGCGCGTCCGCGGCGCTCGAGGCCCAAGCTCGCCCCTCCTTAGGGAGCACTCACGTCCTCTCCTGCAGAGCGAGGGCCACGTCGGGCCCTGCCCAGGTGACCACACAGCCCGAGCCTCAGAACGTGCAGAGGGGACACCCCAGCAGGGGCACGAGTCTGGGGGAGGCGCATGGCCTCCTACTCCGTCCCCGTGTCCCGAGCGGGACAGGGTGCCGGCAGAAGGCCGCGGCCGCCCCTCTGACCACTCCGGGGTCCAGCTCCGAGGACGCTGTGTGTAAGGCCCACCCGCAGAGGCGGGCACAGGTGGGAGCCGGGCCGACCCCCCCGAGCCCTCCGGCACCAGCTGGGGGCTGCGGCAGGCCACCGCCTCACCCCACTTCGGCCACCCGGGCGGTCACCAGGTCGGCACTCCCTTCCAGTCCTCGCGCCCCCCCCACTCCCCCCCTGCCCCCAGGACCCCACGCCCGCTGTGCCCCTCCGCTCTGGACAGGGCCCTGCACCGTCCGCCTGCGACGCGGACCCCACCGCCCCCCGGCAGCAGGACGAGACCCCAGCCGGCAAGTTCCCACCGAGCAGTGCTGGGCGGCCCCATGAGAAGCCGCACGGACCCCCGAGGGTAGGGACAGCCCCCGAAACCTGGGCTCTCCCCAGGGCACGTGCGACCTCTGCCTCTCTCACCCCCGCCCCCCCACAGCCCACAGCCGGGGGGGGGGGGGGACCGACGATAGTGGGACGGCGCGCGCACACACACGCACACACACGGCCCCCCGCCGGCCGCTCACCTCGCGGACGTGTTTCTCAGCAGCACAGGCGCCATGATAGAAGCCGATCCTTGAACGGACAAACAGGAGACGTTCAAAGCTCTCGTTTCTTCGTAGCCCCAAAACCATCCCCTGGAAAACAAGAGCCCCAGCGCCTCCGTTGGGTTGCTCCCGCCTGCGCACCGCGTAACCCCAGGCCAAGCCCTTCGCTCGGGACCCCGGCCAGCGCCGTCCCAAGATCGGCAGAGAAGCCACGGCTCCCATCTGGTTCCGCGGGGACCGTGGGGGCCGCTCGGGGGGCTCTGGCCACAGCGCAGAGCCGGGCGGTGGGGTGGGGGCGGGACGCAGACGGGTCTCCGCCCCGGAGCTTGGGCAGTAACGGCCAGAAACCGGCCGCGCCCCTGCAACGAGCTCCCGGAGCACGGAGTTTGTAGCACCCCGCTGTCCGGGTGCTTTGTGCGCGGGTGCTGCTGCGGGGCCTGCCCCCACGGGCAGCTCTTCTGA
>JAPYYJ010003796.1:0-11137 GCA_028533885.1 Nasua narica | reverse complement strand
GGTAAGATTACAAGTTTAAGGGGTCTGCCACAACCATAATTACTTAAATTCCACTAATCCTTAACAAATTCATAACAGAAGACATAAAAATATTTAATAACAAATCAATCAATGTCAAATCAACCTATACTAAAGATGTATAGGGCTATCTGAATGATATATAACATGGTAGTCATTTACTCATTCAACAAATATTTATTAAGTCCCTATGAATGGTAAGTGCTATATTAGGTCCTAAAATCACAAAGATAGGGGTGCCTGGCTGGCTCAGTCAGTAGAGTATGCGACTCTTGATCTCAGGGTTGTAAGTTCAAACCCCACACTGGGTGTAGAGATTACTTAAAAATAAAATATTTTTTAAAAATAATAAATAAAATTACAAAGATGAAAAAGAGGACACAGTTCCTATGTTGGGGGTTGCAGCTTTGCCCTGCTGCAATGGTATTTAAGATTACAACGTGACAGATGTGGAGCCTACCTAAAAAAAAAAAAAATAGAATACAACGTGGAACATACCGCCTGAAGTTGCTCAACATGGAGGCTCCTGGTAGCAGTCTTGTGGAAAAGGTGGATAAACATATACCTTTGGCAATGTGATTAACCTTAACCCAGAAATAAGTACAAGGTGTTATGAGGCCAGTGAGAAGAAAATAATTAACCTACTGAAGAAATCAGGAAAAGATATGGAAGACACTGACATCCATACATGAGCTCAATGCAAGTCAAGGTGTGAGAAAGCTACCACAACAGAAACACCTGACATAGAATGGGTTGCACGCTGAAACTAGGGTTGCAAGCAGGGTCAGAAGGATTTCAAAGCAAACCAATCCAACGCACAGCAAACCACTGTAGAAGAGCCAAAAAGTAAAATACTCCTTGCTGTTAAGCTTGAGAGTAATATAACACATATACAAAAGAAATTAAACTACCACATGGTATAAGTATAAAAGGAGATTTTAAACAACAGATGGCATAAAAGTTCAAAGGCAGCCAATCACTAAGAGAGCTCTTAGGAAAACCTTCATAAAAGTAGAGTTAGAACTATCATCAGTGGGGAGAGGAGCATAGGGAGGGCTGTCCACATGGTAAGAAAGACCAACGTCATTAACAAAAGCAGAGATCAGTACTACATAGTTGTTGGACCATGAGGACATCGAAAGGTTTGGAAGCACTGGGTAAAAACTGGACACACGAATGAAGGCCTGACTTAGCAGACCCTGGAACACAAGCCTAGCAGCTTGGACGCTGTTTTAGACTCAGCAGTTGTCAACCATGACTGCTAAATAGAAACACCTGGGGAACTTTAAAAATTGTACCTCTGACTAGGGCTCACCTCATACCAAAAGTAAGAGAATCTCTGAAGGGAGTGGTGAGGACATTAAAATGTAAAAGCATAGAAGGTGATTCTACTCTACAGTTCAGATTCAGAACCACTGGACTTGGGGATAGATAGAAAAGTAAGGCATGACAGATATGGTTAAGACCTAAGCTTGATTTCAGTCCCTGTTCACAATTCTGAACTGATTACCTGTCGAAGCTTATCTTCTAACCTGAGTTAAACATTCTGGGTTTTTTTGGTGTTTCTTTTCCCTTGTTGACAATGCTAAGCTCTGAAAATCAGAAAATAACTCATCAATTTCCCTCACATGACAGGTTCATTGCACAGTTTGAAACCTAGAATTTTATTTCCATGATGTCCTACAGACAACTAACTTAGAAAATAAATAGTTCAATCCTATGCTGCCCTTATATTCTTGCAGTGAAGTGCTTTCTTATTAAGGAATGTTCTAGGCTGCATCCATGTTTGGATTTTACAAAATTTCTCTTTTAAATTTAGAAAGAATGTAATACCTACATATACAAGAGGCGTATTACTTAGGCCAGAGCAAAATGTGAGATATTAAGTATTCATTCTTGTAGTACCTGGAGACATTATACTATTCCCAGTTTCAGATGTGCAATGATTACAAAGTACTTCGCTTATTTTGTAACAAATAACTGTCAGAATACTCCCCAAATAAAGGGAAACAAAAAATGTATCCCATACAACAACTCTGTACTACTTTAAACAAGTGTTTGTGGGAGAAAAAAATCACCAAGATGATTAGAGAGTAAAACAGCCTGTTGATTCCTCAAAAAGCAGGTTGGTTTGTTTGGTCACTTGTTTTTAAAGAAAAAAACAAAGATACGAATTTGCTTCGGGGTGCATGTTACTCACCAAAGTGTCTATTCAAAAAATCTGTACTTTGCTTATAGGTCAGCAACTGTTTTCTTTATACGAAATTAAGTTAGCACAACTATCTTATTTTTGGTGGTGTTAGGTCACTGAAACTACTTAATGGCAAAAATGGTGTGAGAACGTAAGTTGGAAGCCCATAACACACATAGGTCAGTTTATGCAGTCTCTTATTCCCTGATAAAGTTAATAAACTTCAAGGGCCATATCCCAATGTAATTGTAGGGCGGAGAGGGGGCAGTGAATAAAGGAAAACCCAACAATCAAAATGTAAAACATGAAAAAGAAATATGGAACCAGATATCAAGAGTTGGCCATTCGCTTGAACTGATCCTATTAAGAAAGAAAAAGAAAGGCTTCTAAAAAGAAAACGCAAGCCTAACTCTCTGACTATAGGCGTGAGACTTAAAAAGCAAGTCGCATGAGTCTGACCAGTGGGTCCGAGGAAAATCAGAGAGCAAAGAAAGAAGAGGGGATGAAGGAGACAGGAAAAGGTGAAGGAGGCAGGCAAAGGCCATCCGGTGTGAATCTAGATGCCGGGGTCTTTATGCACCCAGGGCAGCGTGGAGGCTCCCTCGCCCCGCGCGTATCTGGGGGCCGGGCCGCAGCGCGAGTCCCCCACCGGCCTGGCACCAGGGGGCGCGGGGCGCCGGAGGTCGGGGAGAAGAGGGGTAGGCGCAGCGCCCACGCTCGCACCCCACCGGGCTCCGCACTCAGGGGTCCCTAGGAAGGAGACACACTCTTTGCAGCCCTCGTCTCCGGGACCGGGAGGGGGGTGGGTGGAGCAGAGCCCGGAGCCGCCCCCCGGAGCCGCCCCCGCAGCCCTGGCCCCCGCCCCCCGCCCCGGCTGTCAGCGGCCCCCTCCCGCAGTCACTCACCCGCGGGCTGCGCGGTCTCGGCCGCGGCGGCAGCGGCGACGGCGACCCCCGCCTGGGTCATGATCCCAGGCGGGTACAGCAGGGGTGTCCGATCGCCCGGGCGAATCTCTCCGTCCGCGGCCGCCGCCTGCTCCTCTGGGGCTGGGGGAGCGCGGGCCCAGGCCCTCCTCTCCCCCCGCCCCCGCCGCCTCTTCTTGCGGCCACCACCGCCGCTGCGAGCCCGAGCCCTCAAGGCCGGAGACCCGGCGGCAGCGCGGCCTCAACTTTCCCAGCCCCCCTCCCCCCGCCCCTCCCCGCCCCTCCCGCGGCCGCCGCTCGGCAGGCGAACAGCCTACCCTGAGTGCGCCGCGCTCCCGCCCCTGCCACTCAGCCTACCAACCCGGCCCCGGGGAGGCTGCCGTGGTAGCCAATCAGAGCCCGGACGCCGGTGCGCTAGGCTGGAGGGCGGGAGGAGATGGAGGGAAAACCGAAGAGTGAACGGGCCTCCGGCGGCCCAATGAGAAGGGCCGGGGGGCGGAGGTGTGCAAGTTGGGTTGAAGGAACAGGAAATATTCTTAAAGGTAGAGTGATGGGCAGCAAGAAAAGCCAGTAGGTGACTGGGAGAGAGGTGGGCCTGGTTCCTTAAAGGGGACGCCTTGAGAACCTAGAAAAGGAGGTGTTTAAGAAACTACTTTGTATCTTGTTCTCTGTGCTGCTTGTCACCTCTTCCAACAGTTTGGAAGTGGAAAAACTGAAAAGGAAGAAGTCATGGAAGGTTTTCAGGAACGATTAGAGAACTCCTCATAGCTTAGAGGGTAGGAAGGAGAATGATGCCTCCGTCACAAGAAGCGGGGAAGAAAGAAGAGAAACCAGACGTCTCCTACTGAATGCCCTTTCCCTGGAAGATCGTTGCCGACCTGATGATGCTCGAATTTGTAGGATGTGGTAATCTATCATCCTTCATTGGCAACAAAGCACAGATTCCTTTGAGCTGGAGATAACCGTGTTCAGAAATGCCCTGGGAGCCTCCCAATTAGGGGAAAACAATATGTGGCATCGGGGGATGGGGTTTGCAACCTCAGTCTTGCGTTCCTAGAGACCTATATCCGAAAGGTGTAGAGCAGCGGGTAATGAATGGAAACCTGAGGGTCCCCTAACTGGGTTTGGAGCCCTGGAAACGTGGGTTTGGAGCCCTGGAAACGTGGTCATAACTCCCTTTTTCTTGTTTCGCTTCGTATTTCGTAACTCTTCTCCTCCTGAAACAGGTGTCCTCCACCTAGTGGTAGTGAAAGATTTCCAAGCGCTTCCACAACCAGGTTGGGAAATGTCCCAGATATTAGATATCCATGGGTCAGACCAGGTAACTTCCAGAAAGGTACACACAGGGCATGGCATAATGGGAATTACTTGAGCCTGTGTACAGAAGACGCTGACCTTGTATTGGGAAAAGGTGTAAAGTTAAACAGTAACTGTATCTTAATGTTTGTACAGCGGGAAAGGGTATGACAAAACAGAAAGCCTTTAACATTGCTTATAAACTGGAACTTTTACACTTTTTTCCTTTAAAATTCTTATCTATCTCGGCATAGGTAGTTCTGATTAGCCTCAGAGTGGACTTAGCACAATCAAATCAAAGCTGCAGATGAGAAAGACCCTACAATTCAGAACGTAATAGTAATGCTAATAGCACCTACATGAAATTATGTAGAATTAATATGTCTTTTTTAAAAACTTTTTATTAAAAAAGCTATTCTGGTTAATATCATATCTAGGGTGTGTATGATTTTCTAAACTACAATTTATCGAGTCTAAAGTAAAATAACACAGTTTTGATAGTTCAAGAAAATAGAATTTAAGAGTTTCTTTGGACCACTGTTAAAAATAACACATTAACACCTTTCTAGCACAATTTGAAAGTGTTAAATAAGACGAATTTCAGTTGGATAAGATCTGAATGTTAGTTTTTAAATTTTATCCTTCCTAACTGAAGATGAAATCCTAATCATAGATCTTTCTGTTGGCTTTGTGCATTCAACATTGGTTTACTGCCTTAGATATGAAAGGATGACATCAAATAATCGCACCAGTCCAATTTTGGGGTAGCTGGCACGCGTTTGTGGTACATACACTGGCGATAAAATATAGTGGCCAAGTGAATCTGGTCTCCCTGCCTCCAGGCCAAGTCCATTCTTCACACAATCCAGGTGAATCTGGTTTTCACTCACATACTGAAGACCCTTCAGTGGCTATGAAAGACAGCATGAAGTACAAGCCCCTTGCTTGTATCTTCAATTTAATTTCCTAACAACTCTTTCTATTGCTGGGGATGTTCGACTAGGAAAGGGGAGCACTGACAGCACGCCGGGGGGCGTGGTCCGGGGGGTTGCGGCTCTGCAGGACTGCTCTCAGCTCTGCTCCATCTACCCGCTTCGTGTCCCCAGAAGCAGAGGGCTGTGCAATGTGCCTCCTTCCTGGGAACCGGAGTGCGGAACCTGGTGGGGCGCGAACACGAGACGAATGCTGTCCTCTTCTCCGCGACCTCTGGGCGCCCCGCGCCCCCTATTGCCAGATCCGTGGGATCTCGCTCGGAGTCCCGAACTGCTGGTCTGTGAGCTGGGCAAGAGAGGCTCCAAGCTGGCGTTTCCTTTTCAGAAGGTTTCAGAAATAAATGGCAGAGAGGCAAGTGAATAGTCACCTCTTGAAATCTACTTCCGTATTTCCCGTGGAAACTGCCCAATTGTTTTCCGGAGTGGTTGCAAGATTTCGCATTTTCAACAGCTCTGTATGTAGATTCCAGAGAGTCCACATCATCACCAACCCTGGATATTGTGTCTTTTAAATTCTAGCCATTATAGTGGGAATGACGTGGTTCTTCGTGATTTTAATTTGCATTTCTCTAATTACTAGTGATGTTGAGAATATTTTTGCCTGTTTATTGGAGAGTTGCATCTTTGGTAAAGTGTTCAAAAAATTTTTAAAGATTTTATTTCTTTATTTGAGAGAGAGAGGGAAAGGGTGCAGGTGGGGGGAGGGGCTGAGGGAGAGGGAGAAGCAGACTCCCCACTGAGCAAGGAGCCCAATGCAGGACTCCATTTCAGGACCCTGAGATCATGAGCAATAAACCAACTGAGCCACCCAGGTGCCCCAAGTGTTCAAATATTTAGCCCACTTTCAAATCAGGATGCTTGTCTTACTGAGTCGTGAAAGTTCTTTGTATGTTCTCCATGAAAGTCCTTTCTCTGACATGTATTGTGCAAAACGTATTCACCCATCTGTGACTTTACAAATCAGAAACAAAATAGCTTTACTGAGGTATGACTGACCAACAACAAATTGAACATACTTAAAAAGTACAAGATGGGGCCCCTGCTTGGCTAAGTGGGTACAGCATGTAACTCTTGACCTGGGATCCTGAGTTCAAGCCCAGTCGGTGTTGGGTGTAGAGCTTACGTTAAAAATAAATACATAAGTAAAATGTACAATAGTTGTAAGTTTTGACATATGTATACACCTTTGAAACCATCTCTACAATCAAAAATAATATATCCATCCTGTCTTCAGATTTCCTCATGCTCGATATAAATTCCTTCCTCTTGCTCTCATCCTGCTCTCCAGGCAACCATTAAACTGCTTTTTGTTGCTGTAATTAGTTTTCATTCTCTAGAATTTTATGTAAATGGAATCATTCAGTGTATACTCTATCTTCTTTCATTCAGCATATCACTTTTATGAGATTCATCCGCTTTGTTGTGTGTACCAATAATTTATTAGGTTTTGTTGCTAAGTAGTATTCAGTTGTATGGATATGTTATCTATATTCAGGTTGGAGAAGAGTTGGACTGTTTGCAATTTTTTACTATTACAGATAAAGATGCTAGAACATTTGTGCACAGATCTTTTTAGGGATATTTGCTTTCATTTTCCTTGGTTAATACTTGGGTAAATATCCAGTGGAATGGTTGAGTCATATGGTAAGTCTATCTTTTTAAAAAAACTGCCAAAATTAGTCATAAAAAATGAGATCTTGCTATTTGCAACAACATGGGTGGATCTAGAGGGTATTAGGCTAAGTAAAATAAGTCAGACAGAGAAAGAGAAATATCATATGATTTCACTCACATGTGGAATCTAAAAATCAAGTCAAATGAACAAATAACTGGTGGTTGCCAGAGGGAGAGATAGGTGGGTGAATGGGAAATAGGTGAAAAGGATTAAAAGGTACAAATTTCCAGTTATAAATGTCAAGGGGATGAAAAATACAGCATAGGGAATATAGTCAATAGTAATAACTTTATCGTGACAGATGGTATTACACTTATTGTGGTGAGCATTTCTTAATGTATATAAATATCAAATCACTAAGTTGTTCTCCCGAAATTATTGTAATATTGTATGTCACCTACACTTCAATTAAAAACAAGGTGAATAAACAGGGCACCTGGGTGGCTCAGTCAGTTAAGTGGCTAACTTTGGTTCAGGTCATGATCCCAGGGTTCTGGGATCAAATCCCACATCGGGCTCCCTGCTCAGGAGAGAGCTTACTTCTTTTCCCTCTGCTCCTGCCCCCTTCTCATGCTCACTCTCTCTCTCAAATAAAGTTTTTAAAAATATAATAAATAAATACATACATACATATATACGTACTGCCAAGCTGTTTTTCCAAAGTCTTATCATTTTATCATCCCACTAGGAGAGTATGAAATTTGAATTGTACTATATCCTTGCCAACACTTAATATGGTGATTCTTTTCAAATTTTAGTCATTCTAATAGGTGTGTAGTGGTATTTCATTGTGACTGTAATTTGCATTTCCCTAATGACTAATATGCACTTGTCAGCCATTTGTGTATCTTCTGTGAAGCACTATTCCAATCTTTGGTCATTTTTATTGGGTTATTGGGTTTTTGTTATTTACTGAGTTTCAAGAGTTCTTTATATTCTGGATACATGTTCTTTATCAGATATGTGATATGCAATATAATCCCCCAGTTCCTGGGTTGTCTTTTCATTCTCTTAACAATACTTTTCAAAATGTAATTCTTGATTTTAAGTCCAACTTATCAATTACTTCTGTGGATCATACTTATGGTGTCATATCTAAGAAATCTTTAACCAATACAAGGTCACGCAGATTTTTTTCTCCTATTTTTTTTCTGGAAGCTTTATGGCTTTATGTTTTATATTTAGATCCAGAATATATTTTAAATTAATTGTACACTGTGAAATTATGGATCAAAGTTTATGTTTTTACATGGGGAAATCCAGTTTTTCCAGCAATTTTAAAGACCATCATTCCTCTCTTGAGTTGTCTTTGTACCTTAGACAAAAACCTATTGATCATATATGTCCACTTTTCCTGGACTCTTTTCTGTTCCAGTGATCTATTTGTCAATCTTAACACCAATATCACACTATTTGATCACCGAACTTTATGTCTTGAAGTCAAACAGGATAAGTCCTCTAATTTTCTTGTTCCTTTAAAAATTGCTTTAACTATTCTAGATTCTTTGCATTTCCACATAAAGTTTATCAAGTTAAAAAAAACCTGCTAAAACTTCGACGGGGTGATGTATAATTCAATTTGGGAAGAAGTTATAACTTAATATTGAGTCTTTGGATTCACATGTTATCTCTCCATTTATTTGGATCTTTTCATTTTTCTCAGGAGTGTTTTATATAGCTTTCTGTATCAGGTCTTGCATGTATTTTGTTAAATTTATCCCTAAATATCTCATATTTTATGCTACTATGTTACCTTTTATTTATTTTCTTAATGTTATCTTTTAAATTCCAATTTCTAATTGTTATAGCTAAGAATACAATTGATATTTGTATCCTGTGACCTTGTTACACTCATTCTAGTAGCTTTTTAAAAAATTATTTGAGAGAGAGAGAGAGAGCATGAGCAGGGGAAAGGGGCAAATGGAGAGGGAGAAGAGGACCTCCCCCTTCGCCCCCATCAGGGAGCCTGATACAGGGCTCAGTCCCAAGACCCTGAGATCATGACCTGAGCTGAAGGGAGACGCTTAACTGACTGAGCCACTCCAGTGTCCCTGTTCTAATAGCTTAAAGAAAAAAAAATTATAGCATTTCTACTTCATCATGTCATATGCACATAAAGACCATTTTCTTTCTTTCTATCCAATTCGCACACTTGTTACTTCTTTTTCTTGTTTTAGTGGACTGACTAGAACTTCCATTGCCTTATTGTAGAAGGGTTAAAACAGTCATCCCGCTTTCTTCCCAAAGGTATAAAATCCAGTTTTTAACTGCATTAAGTATGACAGTAGCTGTAGGGTTCTTGAAGTTTTTATCATGAATGAGTGTTGAATTTTGAATTTCGTCAAATACCTTTTTGCATCTTATTGAGAAATCACATTTTTCCTTTAAATTTGTTAATATGATGAATTATACCAATTGATTTTCAATTGTTAAATTAACCTTTTAATCCTGGGACTAATCCTATTTAATCAGGATATAACCTTTTAATAAATTGCTGTATTTGATTTGCTAATTTTTTAAAGGGTTTTCCTGTCTTCCTGAGGAATATTAGTCTATAGTTTTCTTGTAATGTTTACAAGTTTTTGTAATGGTATACTGGTACCAATAACTGGTATAATGCTGTTCTCATAAAACGAGTTAGGCAACATTCTTTCCTCCACCGTTTTCTTGAAAAAGTATATTATTTCCTCCTTAAATATTTGATAGAATTCATAAGACAAGCCATCTTGGCCTGACATTTGATTTGTGGGAAGGATTTTTTTTAAGATTTTATTTATTTATTTGACAGAGAGAGAGCGAGCGAGCACTTTCACAGAGGAGAGAGGGAGAAGTGGGCTCCCCGCTGAGCCAGGGCTTAATCCCAGGACCCTGGGATCATGATCTGAGCAGACAGCAGACACTTAATTGACTAAGCCACGGGGGCACCCCTGTGGGAAAGATTTTAACTACAATTTCTCTCAGACATATAAGGCTATTCAAGTTACTTATTTAAAACATATCATATATATGTATATATATATTGGTAGCAGCTTATTGAGTTATAATTCATATACCATACCATTTACCCACAGTGGCTGAATAATATTCCTTTGTATGGATATGGAACATTTTATTTATTTGTCAGTTAATGGCCATTTGGGTTGCTTCCACTCCTTGGCTACTATGAATAATACTGCGGTAAACATTCTTGTACAAGTTTTTATGTGGACATGTTTTCATTTCTCTTAAGTAGGAATGGAATTGCTGAGTCATATGGTAACTGTTTAACCTTTTGCAGAACTGCTAGACTCTACTTCCTGAGTGACCTGATGTGTCCTTCAAAAATTTTGTCCATTTCATCTAAGTTGTTGAATTTATTGAATAAAGTTGATTGCAATATCCCTTTATTATCCTTTTATTGCCCCTACGTTCTCTAGTGATATGCCCTGTCTTTTTTTTTTTTTTTTTTTTTAAAGATTTATTTATTTATTTATTAGAGAGCGAGAGACTGAGAATGAGAGGGGAGAAAGTCAGAGGGAGAAGCAGACCTCCCGCAGAGCCGGGAGTCCGATATGGGACTCGATCCCGGAACTCCGGGATCATGACCTGAGCCGAAGGCAGTTGCTCAACCAACTGAGCCACCCAGGCGCCTGTGCCCTGTCTTTGATTACTGATGTTGGTAATTTGTTTCTTCCTTGTGTGTGTCTGGGGAGCAGTTTTGGTCAATATGGCTAGAAGAAAGATCTATAAATTTTATTTTTTCAAAGAAGTGGCTTTTGGTTTAATTTTTAAAAGATTTTATTTCTTAATTTTTTAAAATATGTCCAATATGGGGCTCAAACTTATGACTCAGTAAGGGTCACATGCTCTACTAACTGAGCTAGCCCCTTACTTTTTTTATATTGTTGTTTTCAACTTTATGGGTTTTTACTTTTTATTATGTCCTTCCTTCAGCTCATGTTAGCTTTAACCGGCTCTTCTTTTTCTAGTTTCTTAAGGTGGATGCTTATTTTCTTGAGTAAAGATCTTTAATTATTTTAATACATTAATATGTTAATATTTA
>JAPYYJ010003795.1:0-11138 GCA_028533885.1 Nasua narica | reverse complement strand
TACTCTATATAAATTTTGCCTCAGTAAAACTGACTTTAAAAAACAAGGAGCAGGGGCACCTGGGTGGCTCAGTCAGCTGGGCGTCTGCCATTGGCTCAGGTCATGATCCTGGAGTTTAGGGATCGAGCCCCACATCGGGCTTCCTGCTCAGTGGGGAGTCTGCTTCTCCCTCTCCCTCTGTCCCTCCCCCCGCCCATGTTCTCTCGCTCACTCTCTCTCAAATAAACAAATAAAATATTAAAAACAAAACAAAACAAAACAAGGAGCAGGGGTGGGTGGCTTAGCTGGTTAAGCATCTGCCTTTGGCTCAGGTCATAAACCCAAGGTCTTGGGATCAAGCCCCACGTCATTGGACTCCCTACTCAGCCAGGAATCTGCTTCTCCTTCCTTTCTTCCCCATGCCCCAGGCCATGTTCTCTCACGCTTGCTCTGCTCTCTCGGTCAAGTAAGTTAAAAAAAAATCTTAAAAAAAAAAAACCAGACTAAAAAAAGACATTACATATGAGAGAACAAAATATAACTTCAAATATCTAACGAAAAACAACACAAGCAGGAAGACAATACAGAAGTGCTAAAAACCAGAATCAGATATACAGTTTAAAAACATATCTTTTGGGGCGCCTGGGTGGCTCAGTGGGTTAAAGCCTCTGCCTTCAGCTCAGGTCATGATCTCAGGGTCCTAGGATCAAGCCCTGCATGGGGCTCTCTGCTCAGCAGGGAGCCTGCTTCCCCCTCTCCCTCTGCTTGCCTCTCTACCTACTTGTGATCTCTCTCTCTGTCAAACAAATAAAAATCTTTAAATATATATATATATATCTTTCAAAAATCAAAGTTAAATGAAAACATTTTCAAGCAAATAAACACTAATAGAATCCATGACCAACAAGCCACACTATAAGCAATGTTCAAGGAAGCTCTTCAGACTTAAGAGAAATGACATAAACTTAGACCAACAAGAAGCAATAGAGTGCCAGAAACGGTAAGGTGTAAGCAAGTAAACTTTGCTCTCATTTTCTTAATTTCATTAAAACCTTCCCACAAGGAAGATGCCAGGCCTAGACGGATGCACTGATGCATTCTATTTAACAAAGAAATAATAATACCAATTCTATACAACCTCTTCCAAGAAATAGAGACTATATCTTACATCACTTAAAGAAATCAGCCAGCCTTGCCCTAATCCTAAAACTAGGCACAAGAAAGCAAAACCAAAGGCTAATGTCTCTTAAGAACACTCTAAAAGAAACAGTTATAAAAATCACATTAAAAGACATAACAACAATCAGGATATAATATGTTCATGGATGGAAAGGTTGAGTATCATAAAGATGATATTTCTTCCCAAAATAATCTGTATATTCAAAGTAATTACCATCAAAACCCCAAAAAGATTTCTCATGGTATTTAGTAAACTTACCATAAAATTAATATGAAGGACCTAAGGGTCAAGAAGTAAGGTGAAAAACACCTTGGTATGAGGAATAAGGGCAGCAATTTAACCGACTGGATATTGTCTTTAGAGCTAAAGAATGAAAACATTGTGTTATACGTGCAGGGATAGACAAACGAGACAGAGTAGAGAACTCAAAAACAAAGACAAACGAATGGAAACTATATGGGACAAACCTGACATTATCCATTTAGTGGGGAAAGAATGTCATATAACAGGGGCTGGCAAACTTTTTCTGAAAAGGGACAGAAAGATATTAGGTTTCAAAGCACATGTAGTCTCTGAAGTAGCCACCAACAAGTAAAGAAATGGATGTGTCTGTGTTCCAACAGTTTTATTTACAAAAATGGGGAGCCAGATTTGGCCCATGGACCATAGATTTCCAAACAGCAAAAAAAGAATGAAGGAAAAATTTAGTTAAAGCCATTCTTCCCATCATACCCAAATTAAGTTTCAGGTGAACTAAAGTTCTAATGTGAAAAAATAATGCTTGAAATAGTTCAGAAGACAATGTACAATAGACATTTGGTGAAATTTCACAACAAAAATTATTTCAATATAAAACATCCAAAAATTTAAGGCACATAAATTATTTTAACTCCCAGTGTCTGTCAAGAATTTTCCTACTTTTTATGTTAATTCAAAAAGATTTTGGATACAAAATCTTGTCCACATATTTTTTGCATGCCTATGTGCCCATATACTATCCTCATCTGGGGATGACTTTCCTATGACTTTAAGAAGCATTTCAATGACTTCTCCAAAATTTTTAAATCAGTGTTCCTTTAAAAGCTTTGCCACTAACACAACTGTTTCAGACCTCTCAATCCCCACTTGCTTCAGAACTCTCTCAAAACAACAGAGAAATTAAGACATCGGCATTTTTTTAACGTAAAACACTTACCTGTTTTTGCTGCATAATTATTACTTTTTAAAAAAATAGAAATAAACTTCTAGAACTGAACAGGAGCCCTACAGATATCCATACTTCAAAGTGGACTCTAAAACTCCCTGAAGTTGATATAAAATTTTTGTATGTTATATTGTATACAAAATCTCCAAGACTTTTCTTGGTTCTTAGAGGGGACTATGGACCCCACACCCCAAAGTTAAGAACCTCTGTTCTAGAGGCTGAACATTTAGAAAAGTACATTGAATTATCAAATTAGAAAGAAAAAGAAGATTCTCATAGTCATAGACAGGAGATGTTTGGGAAAGCTGTCCATTTATACCATAAAACTTCTGAAATGGTCCTGAATCTCAATTTGACATTAAATACATTAGAGAGTGGAGGGAAATCATGTCATACCAAAGAAGTTGAAATTTAGTGAAGAGGTTTCAATCAGTGGTTGCTTTTGTTTCAGATCAAGACTCAGATTTTGTACTCCAAAATACAGATGAAACGCATATATCAATAGGTCTGACCAAGAACAAAATAACCATGTTTTAATACGAATCCGTCCTCATTCAGAGTCAGCAACTGCACAATAATAACTTACATTTCCGTGGTGCTTTATACAAAGAGCTTCCACTTGCGTTCTCCACATCCCACTTGGCAAGATTAGGACAGCAGCATCCTCTTTCTTGCTAAGGAACGTTCTGGATTCAGATTGTGAGGTGTGGGACGCTCACCAGTTGCTGCGGAGACATTTTTCCACAGTCAAGTGCAGACGTAAAGTTTCTAATACTGTTGATGAGGGGGGACGAGGATATAATTATTAAAGACAGCGGTGGGGAATAAAGTGCAGCTGGTGGGACGTGGAAGCGCGTCAGAGCTGGAGGGTTGTTTCCGGGGAGCGAAGTGAGAGGCACTGAAGAAGAGGGAAGTGAGATTAGGAGGACCCTTCCTTCAGGGGCGACTGACCGAGGACACACGTGCAGTCTCTGAATCGCAAGGAAAGCGACATAAGGAAGAACCTAGAGGCTGTGTGTAGGCGGACAGAGGTTTTGCCTCAGGCGAGTGAAGTTGCCCGGCTGAAGTCCCCCATATCGAGGCGGCCTCTTTGACACAGGGTCCCTACACCTCCGGTCGCCCTTTTTGTCATTTTCCCCTCAGAGTCGCTCACCACAAGATTACTGGCTTCGGTAAGACGCCCAACCCCATATCGCACCTCAAGAACTCAAGGCGCCACAAATTCGAATATGAAGTCTGGAGTCGCGCCGCCCTAACGTCTCCTAGAGTGAAGGGGAGATGGACCAATCAAAGCCAGAATGGCTCCAGACGCCGAACTCGGTGGGCGTGGCGAAGGATGGGGGCGGGTCGATACTCTGTTACTAAAACAACGGCTTCCGTGTGGGCGGGCTGAGGTTACTTCTGGCCGGAAGACGAGACTCCGCGGGAAAAGCGTCCCTGCTAGATGGACGAGGAGCTGTTTGACTAAGGCACTTTCCACAAGAGTAAAGGCGGGCCTGTGCTAGGGTCACGCCACGGCCTCCATTTTCTTTACCCTTCTCTGTCACCAAACGTTATTCCTGTCCAGTTACAAAGTGCAAGTTGTTTCCCTCAGGTAAGCGTGTGGTAACCCTATCCCCTCATTAAATAGGGGTTTATGGAAACTCTAGTCCACTTTGTCACACGAGGAGCGGGTACTGAAAAAAGAAAAAGATGAAAATTCAGTAACTTCTTAGAGTGTGGATTTTTTACTGCACTTACACGTTTTGTAGTTTTAAAACACCGGGTGCAATTCGACTTACTGTTAAATTTAAATTTTTTTGTTGTTAAATTTAAATTTTTGGTTCTTCCTGACTGCCAAATTCCATCTTGACCTGGTAATGGAGATAGACCTGAATTTTAAATTTTCTGTAACAGTGTCAAAGCTTCTCTTAAATTCTTAATCTCCCACAAATCTGAAGGTAGGTGGTAAAATGGCCAGGTACGTTGAGCCTAAACCGTTCTAAGAATCAAACTAATTCAGCTGTCTCCTCCTTCTTTAATAGAATCGTTGTAATCTAAAATAATTGAAGCCAGGTGCTAAATATGGCGCCTTTGTTTAAAAGGTGAATCTCATTTGACCATGTTGGTCTCTTGTAAGTCTTGTTGAAGTAAACATTGAATTGATACAAGAGAAATAAGGCTCTTTAAAGACAGATAATTCTTTTAAAAGATATTTAAGAGGATATTTTTAAATAGAATTTTTAAAAATTTAAAACACACCTTTTAACAAACCACAAAGTCATGGTTAAATTCTTGTCACCAAAATCTTTTAGAAAACTTCAGCAAAACTTATCTGCTTATCAGGAAGAATTTAGTACTGTAGAGTTAAGCCAGGGAAGCATTTATGAAACCTTAGATCTATATGTTTAGGTTCCTGCCAACCTCTTAATATTCTATCTTCAGAACTCCCTGCTAATGAGCACTTTTCCAGCAGCTTGGATGAAACATTTTGAATAACTTCCTCAGCCTCTAGGTTAGAAATTTCATTAAATAAAAAATTAAATACAGTAGAATGCTTAGGTATGAAACATTAATGAACTATGTAATACATTCTGCAAAAGAGGAGGCTCTTAAGAAAACACAGGCCACCTGCATTGTGGAGCCGTCTAATGTGATGAAATTTGATATTTAGGCAAGAGATCAAAAAATGGCCAGAATTTCAAAAGAGAATGTTCGATGAGCTGCTTAACTGCCCTCACAGACCATTTGAAAATAAAACTAACTCTCAGCAGAGACCCAGGAGACCCTAGAGATGAACCAGAGCATCCTTTGGATGTCAGTATCCTACTGAACAAAGTCAGTTGGGCTGTTTTTATCTGGTAGGAAAAAAAAATGCCTAAATTTTATAAGAACTTGGTATTAATTTAACAATAGATAGTAACTTAAGGTTGAGAAAGGAAACTTGAACTCCTTTGATGTACCTGTAACTTAGAAAAATGTTCATTCAAATTGTAGATATACTTGTTTTTGTGCACTGTTCCTCTCACCTAGATATCCTTTCCCCTTCACTTAGTTGACTCTTCAACACCAAGGCTAAATTCTAAATTTTTTGAGATGTAGCCCATAATTAACTCTCACTCCAGACAACTTACAGAATTACAATATGCTCTTTATTTCTCATTTTTGCTTTAGGCCTTGTAATGTTTCTTCTTTATGTTGATAAATATATCTTACATATAGTTTGCCTCATCTACTAGATTCTTAACTGCTTAGAATGGTATTTGCTAGTGTACCTGGCAGAATAACTTGAACATGGTAAACATGATTTTGATGTAAAAATTCCTGAGGTTAACAAATACAATTCTTAGCTGTATTAGTTTTCTAGGACGGCCTTAACAAAATACTATGAACTGGGGGGCTTAAACAACAGAATTTATTTTCTTCTAATTCTAGAGGGTAGAAAGTCCAAGATCAAGTTGTTAGCAGGGTTGATTTCATTCTGAGGCCTCTCTCCTTGTCTTATATAGATGACCATGTTCTGACTTTGTCTTTGCATCATCTTTCCTATATGCATGTAAACTTCTGTGTCTTAATTTCTTCTTAAAAGCATACCACTCATACTGGATTAGGGTCTATTCTAAAGACATTTTTTAAGCTTAAATATCTCTAGAGACCTTGTCTTTAAATATGGCTTCATTCTGAGAGGCTGGGATTAGGACTTCAACAAAGAGATGTAGGGGTTTGGTGGGGGGGTACACACAGTCCAGCCCTTACCAATAGCCAGTGCTTAAAAAGCAGAAGAGGTTGGGAGTGATTGTCTGTCACCAATAGAACTCTTCAGTTTAGGCCATTGATATAGAAATAAACATGTAATCAGATTAGTGTAAGATATTAGGAAGTAGTAGAGCCTGCGGTAAATCAGAATATCTGTCTACACAAGACATTTAAATTAAAATTTGTAAACAAAACTCAGACTCTAATAATACTAGGCTATCCAAACAAAATAAAGAGACTAACTGGTTTTGGCTTACAAGGCATCGGTTTGCAAAAACTACCAGCATATTATTTGATTTGGAATCTGTAACCTTTTATGATAGATACTAGACTTGCTGTGTTTTGGCATATCCAAAGCATTTTCCCCAGATCTCATTGGTTCACACATAACTTTGTATGGAGTACCTGCCATATTGAAGGAACTTTACTAAGTGTTGTGCTGTGCTGTGCTGTGCTTAAAATCCACAAATTTGGCCTCATATATCCAAGAGTTACAGAGCCATCTTATTTTTGAGGTAGTTTATTAAGTGCGTAACTATGTGTAATTTAGGTTTGTTTTGGTACAGCTTTATCCTGTAAATAAACTAGAACTCAAAAATTCCTTGTCAGATTATTTGCTCTCATAAGGTCAAGGCTTTGCCCTGAAGTACAACTGTTAAAGACATGGGACATAAACAGAGGTAATTATAGTGCAAGATAAAAGTGAGACTTTAAGAGAATTATAAAGTATTGTGGGAAATTAGAGGAGGAAAAGATTTCTTCCAGCTGGGTGTATTACTAAAGGTATTTAATGAAGTTACAGTTAATCTTTTCTACAGCACCTGGTACTTCTAATATAGCATTAGTCAATGTGTTATATAGTAGCTATTTGTATATGTTCACATCTTTTCCAATAACACTCTGAAATACACAAGAATGTCTTAGTCTTTATATTCTCCAATCTAATGTTCCCCAAAAGTATTAGAGTCACCCACCTGGGGAACTTTTTTTTTTTTTAAAGATTTTACTTATTTGGCAGAAAGATCACAAGTAGGCAGAAGGACAGGCAGAGAGAGAGGAGGAAGCTGGCTCCTTGCTGAGCAGAGAGCCCCATGCGGGACTTGATCCCAGGACCCCGAGATCATGACCTGAGCCGAAGGCAGAGACTTTAACCCACTGAGCCACCCAGGCACCCCAGCCTGGGGAACTTTTTAAAAGTAACTTCTCAACTCTATTTCTAGAGATTCTCATTTAATAGGCCTGGGATGGTGGTAGAAAAGCTATTTTGAAAAGGCTTCTCTCACTTAATGACTGTGATTATCAGCCCCATTTGGAACCTCCTGCCCTAGAGCACCTAGTATATAGTATGCTCTCAATAAATTCTTGTCACATTAAATGAGCAGAGCTGTGACTTAGTAAGATTAATAAGACTCTAGTGTGTAGGATGAATTAGAATGGAAAATATCCTAGAGGCAAGGAAGTCCTATTCCAGATGTCCAGCTAAGAGATTAAGCAGCCCTAATCTAGGGTAAAGGCCATAGGAAAGGAGAGAGCCAAATGAGAAACATTGAAAAGGTAGACCAATCTACAGAATTAGATGATACTTGATATAATGCACTAGTTCCCAAACATAGTGTGCCTAAGACTTAGATGGGGTGTTTGTTTAAAACAGGGGTTGCAGGAATCTTGTGTGAGATCCTAGTTAATCCAGGGTGAAGCACATGAGTCTGTATTTTTAACAACCCTTACTCATGATTTTGATTTAGGTTATTTAACCTTTTTTAATTTAAGATCTCAGCTTAAGAACACACTGATCTGTTGACCATTGTAAGAAGGAAGATTGAAAAATCTAAAGATTAAATCTTGAGTGACAGGGAGAATGAATAGCCATTAACAGATACTCAATATTTGGTTTAGAGGAAAATAAAGTTCATCCATGAAGCTATTTGACAAGAAGAAGAAACACAGCTTAAGAACCTGGGAAGAGGTAGAGGTTGAAGAAAAAATTGGAAAACCTTTGTGGTAATAAAGAGATAAAGGAAAAAGAACAGAGTCGTGGAGAAAATTATCTTTTTAGAGATCTTGGTATAAAAGAGAAGGTAGGAAGAAAACTTGGAAAAGCCAAACCCAAGAGTCTTTCAGTAAAGAATAGGTACATAATCCAGTGTGAATGACAACAAGGGTTGTGGGGTGACCATGGAGATCTATTTGCCCTTTAATAAAGGGAGTTTTAAAGACTTGTGTGATTTCTATGAGTTGAAAAATAGATGGCAAGGAAATCTAAGCCAGGGACGATTAGGCATAACTAACAATTTGAAGAAAAAAATAACTGCACTAGCATGTTCATATCAGCATTATTCACAGTGGCCAGGACATGGAAACAGCCTAAGTGCCCATCAAAATGGATAAGAAAGCTGTGACACACACACACACACACACACACACACACACACACACACACACACACACAGTGGCATATTATCCATAAAAACAAAACAAGGAAATCCTGCCATTTGTGACAACAGGGATGGACCTTGAGGACATTAGGCTATGTGAAATAAGTTAGATATAACAAATACTGTATCATCTCACTTATATGTGGAGTCTGAAAACAAAACAAAACTCAGAAAAGAGGTAAGGGGTAGGAGAGATACAAACTTCCAATTACAAGATAAATAGTATTAGGGATGCAGTGTATATTATGACTATAGTTTGCACTGATGTATGATATAAAAGATAAGAGGCTAAATTCTAAGACTTCTCATCACAAGGAATAACTTTTCTCTTTTTTTTTGGCTTATTGTATCTATATAGATAAAAGGTAACTAAACATTGTGATAATCATTTCATAATATATATAAGTTAAATAATTATGTTATATACCTTAAACTTGTACAGTGGTGTATACCAATGATATCTCAATAAAACTGGAGGAAAAATGACATCATCATTATATGAAAGAGGTAACTGAAGAAGGTGTTTAAAATCTGTTAAGAGATTTCCATTTTTTGTAACAATAGAAAATAATTTTTAAGAGCAGGATCAAAGGAAAGAGAGATAAAAGTACCATGATAATAGTAAACAGACAACATTTTTTTAAAACCTGGTGTTTTAAAAAAAAATTTTTATTTGGGGCGCCTGCGTGGCTCAGCGGGTTAAAGCCTCTGCCTTCGGCTCAGGTCATGATCTCAGGTCCTGGGATCGAGCCCCGCATCAGGCTCTCTGCTCAGCAGAGAGCCTGCTTCCCCCTTCCCCCTCTCTCTCTGCCTGCCTCTCTGCTTACTTGTGATCTCTCTCTCTGTCAAATAATAAAATCTTTAAAAAAATTTTTTTATTTGAATTCAATCTAGTTAACATGCAGTGTATTTTTAGTTTCATAGGTAGAATTTAGTGATTCATCAGTTGCATATAACATATTACATCAAGTGCCATTCTTATTGCCCATCACCCAGTTACCCCATCCCCACACACACCCCCCTCCAGCAACCCTCAGTTTCCTATAGTTAAGATTGTCTTATGATTTTCCTCTTATTTTTACTTCCCTTCCCCTATGTTCATCTGTTTTATTTCTTAAATTCCACATGTGTGTGAAATCATACAGTATTTGTTTTTCTCTGACTTATTTCATTTAGCATAATACCCCCTAGTTCCATCCACATAATTGCAAATTGCAAGATTTCCTTCTTTTTGATGGCTGAATAATCCACCATATGTATATACCATATCTTCTTTATCCATTTATCTGTCAATGGACATCTGGGCTCTTTCCATAGTTTGGCTATTGTGGACATTGCTGCTATGAACCTTGGAGTGCATATGCCCCTTCAGATCATGTTTTTTGTATCCTTTATTTTTTCATATTCGTATCCTTTAAATTATGTAGTAGTGGGGTTTTTTTTAAGGTCTTTCCTGGATAGTAAAGCAGTAAAGGAAATGAATAATAAGCTTAATTAAAAGTTCCCTTTTTAAGGAGTAAAACAAAAGAATAAAAGGAATTTCTGGAATAGTTTTGTAATATAGGCCTTAAGAGATTTTTTCAAGTAATAGCCTTTCTAATCAAGAAAATGGTTTTATAAACATCTTATATGCCAACCTTATAAACTACCCCTAAGTATATAATCAGTATAATAATTAGACCTGGATTCAAAACTCAGGTCTGCCTTTTAATAGATGAGTACACAACCTTGATTAAGATCTTGTTAAATAAAATGGAAATATATAATACTTCATAGTGTTAAATGATACAGTGTTAAATATGTGCCTGACGTAAAGATCAAATAATGATGACTTATTAATTGAGTGACCTTTTGCAAGTTACTTAATTGTTCTGAATTTTTAAGTGCTCTCTGTAAAATAAAAATAGTTATACGGACAAAGACATCCATACAAGGAGTTAGGGTTATCAAGATTAGGTTATTAGAAAATTGGAACTATCAGAGAGGACCTTGCGATAATGCTTAGTACATAAAAACAGTAAATGGCTAATGCTATTATGTCAAAAATCTAAAAGTAATATCACTTATTTATCTCTGTTTTCACTGTCCTTTGAAATACATTCTTCCTATAGTCTTTTCAATAGTATTGTGAGATCGTCCCTTTTACAGATGAGAGTTAGAAAGCTTGAGTAACTTAGAGCCAAAAGAAGGAGGAAAGTTTTCTCCCAGGCCAGTTCTTTTTTACATCGTACAATATCTAGCATTTAAGTCACAAACCTTATCTTTTTTAACTTTTTGTTTTGAAATTTTAGATTCATATGTAGTTGTTAGTAATAGTATAGAGTGGTCCCTTGTATACTTTCACACAGTTTTGCCAAATGGTAACTATATCTTGTATAATTACAGTATAACATCACAACTGAGAAATAGATATCTAATAACCTTACTGAGATTTTTAGCAGTTTTACATATACTAATGTGTGTGCATGTGTGCATTTATTCTATGCAGTTGTATTTGAGTGTAGATTCATGTAACTACCTTTACAGTCAAGGTACATAACTGTGTTTTCACCATAGAATTTGTTATACTACATTTTTGATAGCCACAGATGTTCCACCAAATCCC